>JAAAKE020145014.1:0-32020 GCA_010014785.2 Anisolabis maritima | reverse complement strand
CAGTGCCTTGGTTAACTGTGAATGGCTGTGAGGACAAAATATCTTGAGAAAGAGGGCAAGCTTTGGTTAATTACGCTTGATTATGTGTTTAATTAGTGTGTATCCGTTCCGTGTTAGGAAATCACGCCTTGGATAACGACGGTTATCGATACCCAAGGCACCAAAGTTTAATAACTAGTTTAATTTTTAAATGAAAATATAATATAAAATAAATAATAAATATAATAATCACTATGATAAAATTTCAGAGAATAAGATAAGAAATCCGTTGTTAGTATCATTCTCTTGGTATTCCAATGGAAAAGAGTTATTTCACGGAACGAAAAAGGAATCAAGTCCCAGGCCGTTTGATTGTCTTTACGGAATTCGTTCTTTGTGCATATTATGGATCATTATGGGGCATAGATATTTATTAGTTAATCTACATTTCATTTGGAATCAATCAAGTGCAATTTACAACGTAAGAAAATAAATTTATTAATTTCTATATATATTATACTAAATTTTATTTTCTTTTTCTAGATTGAAAAAAAATTAAAAAATGTAATTTTATTCGCATCTCCATTATCCGTAGAAATTTTTTTCTTTATGTCAGGATTTTTGTTAACTAAAACATATTTACCTATCTATGACAATAAGAGAAAGTCATATTATGCAATGCTGGTCCTACATAGATATGTGAGGTACTTTTCATTTGTTAGAGCAATTTTCCATTGGTCTTATTATACCTTATATCAAATAACAGAAGTATTATTTAGTAAACAGATTTATTATTTATTTTTACTTTAAATATATTCTCTAGGTTTGTTCCACGAACTTTTTCCGTTTAAAACAGCATTGATGATGGTCAAAAAAACATGTGCATGCATTTGAAACTGTCGGAAAAAGTTCGTGGAACAAACCTAGAGAATATATTTCAAGTAAAAATAAATAATAAATCTACTAAATAATATTTCTGTTACTTGAAATAACATAAAATAAGACCAACCGCCAAGAAAAGAGGAACAAACCTAACAGCTGTTGACCAGGCGTTTAAGTGATTTGGAATTCAGAGTAAAAATTAAGGAAAATATAAAATTTATGGTCAAATTTTTGAAAAAGTATATTTATTTGCAGGCGATTATTCCCGGAAATTTCGGAGGTTATTTCTAACTTTCCATCATTCATAGGGCTCACCCTAATAATACCACATATATAGTGTTCGTTGGAAGAAAAGAGGAAAAACACAATGCAACAATGCTCTTCTCTCTCAAGTTCAAAGACTTTTTCATTACACTTCATGCACTTGAGAGAGAGGAATTTTTACATTGTGTCTTTCTTCTTTTTCTTCAATGACCAAACGAATACTATATATGGGGCATTATTAGAGCCCGCTAATGAAGGAAAGTTAGAAATAACCTCCGGGAATAAACGCCTGGGAATAAATATACTTTTACCAAAAATTTAGCCTTTTCTTTGGCCTTCATAAATATTTATTTGGGATTCCACATCTTCATATTTAAATATAAAATTTGTTAGAAATTCTGAGTAGACCTTTCTATCTATTAGCTTCAAGATTTTTTTGTTCTCTTAATTAAATGATGGAAATTGTAAGTATTATATATGCATGTTTTCGAAGTTACATCATTGTCTTAATTATCTTCACTTTTGTCATCAAATTAAAAAAAAATAAATTTAAATGCATTTTTTCTTATCTATTTAAACAAAAATGCAGTGATAGTGCTAAATTATTGTAGTGATTTACCTAATAATGCTTTTTTATGTCAACTTTATATTTAATTAATGTAATTTTTATATTTTAATTCAATTGAAAGAACAACTCCACTTGTGATGGCCAGTTTAATTTTCTACATGACGATAAGCATGCATTTAGGAGATGGACCCGTTTGGCAGCATACATTTAAAGTCATTGAAAAAACCTGCACAGCGAACTGGTGGACCAATTTATTATATATTAATAATTTCCTTGACATGGAAAAAATGGTAAATATGTTTTGCCCTAAAGTCTTAATTTAATTTTACTCTATTTCTCTTATTTCCCTATAATAGAAAAAATTTAAATTTTGTAGATTATTTTGCGGTCCTCAATCCTTGATATTAAATGAACATATTTTATCAACATCATTGATCTTCAAATAGATGCCACATCCATACTTAATGTTTTTGGGAAGTCGATTTGGGAAATTATTTTTCGGGAATTGGCTAGGATATATCAAAAAATAATAATAAATAAAAATTTACTATTCCTCCATATTTTTGCTTACCTATACATGAATTATGGCCTGTATATATGTGTGTGAATAAGATATCTCAAACACGAAAAAACGTACGATGCTGAAATTTTATATTTAAGTATCCTCCTGGCTTGCACCTCGAAGCTTTTGAATAAAATCGGCCAAAGAGTACTAGTTCTTTACCGAGGTACTTTTTTAGTTTTTTCAATTTTCTCAGAATTCACTCTAACGATTTTGATTAAAATTCAATAAATATCAATTATTTATTAGATGTTATTTCAAATGCTTTAACCCTTATCCGACTCAAAATAGATTGGGCCCTACTTTACGGATGTACTCTTTTTAGTTTTCGATTTTCTCTTAAACAATATTGATTAAATTTAATAAAATTTTCTTCCTCAAAATAGTGTGGGGTTGTCAATTTTCGATTTTAAATATCCCATAGAAAATATAGGATTTCCATGGTAACAAAAATATTTTTAATTCTTATGTACCCCCCCTGCTCTCTCTAATCTCAAAACTTCTTTAACGAATCCATTTTATGTTTTAAAAATTCTAATTAATAAATAAACGAACAAATGTCAATTTTTCCAAAATCTATTTAATATATTTTTGTACTTTTTCAGTGCATGTCTCACATGTGGTATTTGGCTGCTGACTTTCAACTTTTTCTTATCACACCTTTCATTCTTATAATATTAATTAAATGTCCAAAATACGGAGAAATAGTTCTACATTCTATTTTCCTTTCAACTATTATTTATAGTTTTAATTTATTTTATAATAATGAGTTATCGATTGGGATGTTGAATTTAAAGTAAGTTTAAATTTTTTCTCTTGTCTAATTTAAAAAATAAAAAAATTTTTTGCTTAAATATTTTTTAGAACCATTTCGATGACTAAATTAAAATGGGTATATTTTTATCCGCACACAAGAAGTATTTCATATCAGATGGGAATTTATTTCGGATGGTTTTTATATAAATATAATTATAAAAAATTCATACTAAATAAGGTAAGAAAATTTCTTCTTATTTGTTTAATTTTTGTCTTAATAATTAATAAATGATTTGGTATTTACACTTCTATTAAACGAATGGAATATTTTTATACCCTTCTCAGAAGAAATTTATTTTATAATTACTTTTTAGGGTCTTAGGGAGAAGAATGCAAAAAGCCAACAATATTTTGCTAATTGCCTATTTCACTTTGTTACAACTTTTTAATTTAATATGATAGAGTCAATAAAATGCACGACTGCATTCAGTTTACTTTTATTCAATGCTCTCCAAACTAACATTTCAGCCATCAGGGCCGCCAATGGAGAAATATAATAGACCGAGGGACAAAATGTTTGAGGGAGAAATTTAAAAAAATTGGCCGTAAACTCTTGCGTCTTATTGACTTCATCACAATAAATTGTTCCAAAAAACATTTTATTTTATTTAGACTTTATTTTTCCTACTTTAATAAATGTTGATCGAGGGCAGCGCCCGCTCTAGGGGCGGGCAACCCGGACATTTGTCTATTTAATAGGAAATTTCACATATCGATTTTTTCATCCGCTAAAAATTTACAGTACGTTGATTTAATTTTTATTGAAAATAAAAAATATGTACCTTATTTAAAAATATATATATATTCTTAAGGGGCGGCTTGTCTTTTTGTCCGGGGCTACGCTAGACCGGGCGCTGTCGAGGGCGATGCAATTAGTGAACCTAATATTCTGCAAGATTTTTCCCTTCTCTATTTTAAAAATTTTTAGTAAAAATTAAATTTTAGAGCAAGAAACTACTGTAGGACAAAATGGCAACATTGGAGAGGTGCCTCCAGTAGCTAGGACAAGGACAAGGAGAAGAAAAATTAGAAGCAGACAGATGAAACAAATTGTAGCTTTTAAACTTCCTTTTTAAAGAAAAGCCCTAACCTGGGAATACTTGCAAAAAATATGAAAATGGCAAAGGGGAGGGGGGCTGGAGAGAAATTCTTCTAAAAAAAAAAAGATCAGGAAAAGGGGGAATCTTGTAACTATGCTGATGAGAACAATTAAATAAAAGGTTGAGTTTAAGCCAAATACGTACTTGAATCATGAATATGAGATTTAAATAAAACTTTTCTAAAATATTCTAAAAATATTATATATGATTTGGGGAATCAAGGGGAAGGCAGTGGCAGCAAATAAATAGCCTTTGATTGATTAATTAAAGACAAATTTTGCTCTTTCCTTCTTAATGGAATCATTTAAAGACACGTTTTGAGTCATGTCGAACAAGTTTATTTGCTCAACTTCAGTCAAAATTGTTTAGTCGTTTAATGCCCAAAAAAGGTTAGAATAATTTCAAATACATATAATATGTATATTGTTGGATATTGAGTTCTGATGTAGTCCTTCATTCATATGTAAAATTACTTATTATACGACTAAACAATTTTGACTGAAGATGATCAAATGAACTTTGTAAGACACGTCTCAAACGTCTTTAAATGACATCATTAAGAAGGGGGGGGGGGGGGGGGCGAGGTTTTAAAAAGTCACGGCGAAATCAATCCTTTTTACTTTTCATTTAATATTATTTATTATGCTTTTAAATATTTTTTGATAATTTTTGTGCTTTCTTATTTTTGCAGATCCAGATTTATGTTTATACATTAATGGCTTTTACGTATCTTCTTTGTTGTTTATTTTCTCCACATATAATTTTGCAACTGAATTTTAAGCCTTCTCTTTTGTTTTCATCAGTGTATCCAATATTATTACGTATAATTTTCCTTTCTTCACTTTCTTGGATAATTTTTCTTTGTTCACAAGGATATATAGGTAATGTTATTGTTGAACTTTTTATAAAGAAAGAATTTACTCGTAATTAATTGAAAGTGACATTAAATTTAACACCGAAGAAACGGAGAGGAGAGGGAACCGCCAGTTTTTTCTCACTAGAGGCTTTTTATTTATATTTTATGATTATTATATATATTTAGTCTAAAAATCTGGTGTAACTAATCGTATATCACACAATTTTCTCTTATTTAAGATAAGGAAAGTTGTACAATCACACCAGATTTTTTGCCCAGGGTCCCTCAAATAGCGGTTCAACGTACAGCCAATTTAATCAATATCGTGAGAGTAGTTTGAGAGAGAAATAACCAAAAACATACAAGAATAAAATGGGGCTCAAACAATTTTGGGGAGATTAGAGTTAATACATTTCAAAGTTAATTTAATAAATAATAATTTTTTATGCATTTTAAGTAAAATCGTTAGAGCAAATTTTGGGAAAATCGAAAAAACTAAAAAAGTATATGAGTAAAGTACTAATACTCATTAGCCGATTTTATTCAAATGCTTCGAGGTGCAAGAGACGAGAGCACCTAGCGATTTTTTTGCGATCGCAATACTTTCTCACTAGAGATTATAATAATAAGTATGAGAAAGTAAAAATTAAGATATTATTCCAAAGGGAAAAAATTCTTTAGAGTATTTACTTGGTGCAAGGAACCGATTGCTCTAGATCTCATCTTTGGAAAAATTTTTTCAACCAATGTACCGATCAGGATGAAATATTTAACTTCTAACGATTTTGATTAAATTTGATGTATATACTAATTCGGGTGCGAAGAATCGCTTGAGTTAGGTCTCATTTTTAGTAAAATTATATTTAGTTTCTGTTTGGTGGAACTTATTTTTATGAATGACCCTATCTTTAGATCTTATCTCTAATTGCAAGCTAGCTATGGAGGCTCTCATTATTATTACTCTTGTCAATACGCTCGGACTAGGTACTTCTTATAATTTTCCGATCCTTGATTTGTACTCAATATTCGGCTAGCTTTGCCAGTCTGTCACTTATTTTTATCCCTGTTTCTTTCCTTATATAGATGTGTTTAACATTTTTTTAAAGGTAGCCACAGATATAGAGGAAATCCACAAGGTTGTAGACTGTAGAGTCATAAGCCTTGAGGAATTCCTCAACGTGTGTGGTAGAGTCCTTGAGGCCAGGAGCGGGCAGCGTAGTTCCCAAAATACCGTTCGAAAAACTTTTTTCTTCCATCTTCAGGTCTCAACTGCACAGTTAAAACCTGGCATGTATGTCTACTCCTTCAGTCCGCTATCCGCTTTTTGTTTTGGTCCAACCTGTTCCATGTTCCTGCTCCTGTTTTGATGCAGGACTTGATATAGCTTGAAATAGCTTCACACGTTTTTGGTATGATGTATTCGAGGGCCTGAGGTGATAATTGTTGAAAACTTTAGATCTTCGCAGGTTCTTCCTGTTCGTAAAAATCTCATTGTCGCCGTAGGTCTTTGGTGGAAGGAAATGGCTGCTCTCATGACTATATCTTTATTTTTCTTAAATCAGAGGTGTGACCAACGATATTAAATATAAATAGGTTTCGTAGTCCATTCTCAAATAGTCATAGTCATAGAGTCATAAGCCTTGAGGAATTCCTCAACGTGTGTGGTAGAGTCCTTGAGGCCAGGAGCGGGCTGCGCAATTTTGAGAGGAGATTTATATAAGAAAGCATCCTTCTTTTTAATAGCCATTCTTTAGCTATATTCTCCTATTAATATACTTTTTAATTCGAGTTTTGGAACACTTTTTCGCAATCCAACAACTAGCAACTGCCAACAAAATATCGTCATCAGGCGCTGACATCGTTGGATACGAACTGAAGAAAATACTAGAGGAATTTTAGAACGTGTGTGGAACGTATGTGTGACAGCCAAATCTCAAGGCCAGGTCTGCGGAGTTCAGTCTTTTTTTTTAAGTCTTTCGGCATTTGAGGCATTTATACTCCGTCCTTATTTGTTTATATTAATTGTAGCCAATATAATATAAATAAATTTTTGTTCGTTCAGAATGTGAAGCGAAGCACTGATCTTTGCTATATAAGGCAAGATCTCTACCTCCAAGGGACAGGTCAGATCTGTTTAACTTATTTTTTCATTTATTTCTTTATATCAGGGATTGTAGCTTGCGAAAAATTTCGCTTGAATTTTATATAGGATTTTTTTTCTTCTGTAGCCCTTAGGCTTTACTGATATATATTAACATCATTAAAAGATATTCAATTATCGGAATGTTGGTTGTTTCTCGTGAACACTCATGTGAGGTTCAACAGTAAATAGCCTTGATATATAGGCCTTTGTTATATATATAATATATATAATATATATAATATATATAATATATATATATATATATTGTTTAAGGTCTATATGGTCCAAGAGTAAAAAAAAAAGGCTGAAAAGAGTTAAAAAAAAGTCAACTTCATTATATTTCAATAAAAATATTTATTTCTATTTTTTCTAGGTTTCCTCAATAAATTTCTCTCTTGTAAACTCTTTAAATTAATTTCTCGATTGTCTTTTGGAATTTATTTAATACACATATTTGTATGCACGGTCAGTATAAACACAGTGTGGGGACCAAATTACATGTCTGAAGGTCGAATGGTAAATAAAAATTTCAATTAATTTATCATAAATTATAGATCATTTTACATAAATCATTTATTATAAAAGCAATCCACCTCTCGATGTTCATTATTAATGGTAATAGAGTATTAGAACGCTTGCGATCCATGAACGCACGCAGACCGACACATGCTTCCTAGTATGTAGGGAATATGTCCCATGGATTGCCTTAGTTTATATTTGGTTGCTGCATGAAAGGCAACCCTAATAACCAACTAATCTATAGATTTTGTGATTAAAAGCACCAAGACTCTTCTAGAGTGGAGCACCCATGTTCATTTGGTAATTTCTAGGGAGCCTTATCAACTGTGCTTGCAAATGTTAACTCTAGCTAAGCTCTGGAGTAATTAAACCAATCCCTTTAATTGGTTAGTTGGTAATTTGGGTTGGATTCCAACAACCAAACACGAAGTTATGCAACCCATAGTAACATAATGGGGAAGCTCTTTGTATAAATGAATATTCTCTATAGCTCTTCTTTTTGGACCTTTCTATAAATATTAGAGGGTAACACAATAAGAACTGCAATTTTAAATTTACCCCCATTTTTCAGCTGTCATCTACATAATCTTTAAATTATTTTGAATTTAAGTTCTCAATAGGTATTAAAAAAGCTTAATTTCTAAAATTCTAAAAACTTCATTTAACAAATACTAACAAAAAAATTTTTAAAGAACAGATATAAATACCCTAATTTTTTTTTTTAGATTTTTAATATTACAGGAGATTTTATCGGATCATTGATTCTGAGTTCCATATTTTCTTTGTCTTTTGAACTCCCTTTCTCAAAGATAGAATATTATTTAATGAATAAACGTAAGTACTTTGAAAGTATTTTTCACAAAGCAGGTATTTATTTAAAAAAATTAGAAAAGTTTTGTTTTAGATTTAATCAATAGATGTGTGTATAAACCGCACTAAACTTTTTATAATTTTTTTCTAACATTTCCTAATATGGTATATATGATATGACATATTCAGTGGCGGATTATCTTCCTCGAATTTCTTGGGTAGTAAAATGTGAAAGGGCCCTTTTTGTTTAATAATTTAATTTGATAACTTTCTCAATATACATAAGGATTTTTATATTAAGGATTCATTTATTAATTACTTATTAAATTATGAGCCTTAATGAAAAAAAAAGATAATAACAATATGATTTTATTTTGTTTAAATGGTCTCAGATGTCAAAACGACTTTAAAAAAAAATCAAAATAACTAGAAACAAAATTTACTTTTTTAATCATTTATTTAAATTTTTTTATTTTGTCTATTTATCTGTTCCGGTTACTTCTTTATAATCGTAACATAAGCCCGGACTAAAATATTTTGGCTCATTGCCCTCTTGAATAATTTGCCGGACTGTAATTTTTAACAAATTTCCAAGCTCAACCGAATTTTTGAATTCCCTATTTAGGTTCATTAAAATAAATTTTAAGTCCAAGCTTGAAGGCTCGGTTGCGTACATATAGGGTAACTGTCAAAATCAGCTTTTGTTTACTTATTTACTTTATTCTAGCTTAAATACAATGTTCTAATAATATTAATTATTTTTCAGATAAACATTTGAAAAATGAGAAAGTTCAAGATAAAAGTGAAATAGAAAATATGATATAATAATGAATCGACAATTTTAAAGATGTATATTTAGGAAACAATAACAATAAGAATAGAGGAAGCAGGAGATCTCTACGATATTAAAACCCTCCAGTTTGAGACATCTCGATTTTAATTTAATAATGCTATCACTTCATTTAGAGGTGCAAGCATTGTTACATTAGATATTATAGAAATTTTTATATTTTTATAGAGGCTATACAAGAAAAAATTTATAGAGTATGAACTCACATGATAAAGCATTGAGAGGAGAGTTGTCGCTTTGTTGTGTATTTAATATCCAAAGAATCTATTCCTCCATTATCAACAGTCACCTTACTACTTGGCATTTAGGGTACTATGTCACATTTTCAAATTAATTATATTTTTTATATTTAATTTTTATAATAAATATATTATATTTAAATTTGGTAAGATGGTTATTTTAATATTTTTGTTAAATTTCCAAACTCCAATCACATAAAAAAAGTTCAAAATGTAATTACTTTAATAAAAAAAAAGAATAAATTTTGAATCAAACTTTTTTATAATTAATTATATTAGCTAGCAATTAATTAAAAATTTTCACAACGGTTATATGGCAAATGTGTTCAAATTGAGGCTCTTTGCAAACTTTTTGCGGTCTTTGTTTTTAATAAGAAATATATTAGTATAAAATGAAAATTAATAAATATAAGAAAATAAAATAATTTAAGCTAATAAAAATCTCGAATTAACTTTAGTCTCTTCAATATTTTAAGATTTACAAAAATGGCACTTAATTTACAAATCCTTTGGACACTAGCTATATGGCTTCAGAAGCTGAAAAAGACTTAACAAAAAATCCTTTATTTCATTCTTTTTCTTCTTGTGTTTTTTTTTGAATTGGGTCAACCCCCTGAATATGCCACTGTTTTTGGGGCACAAATTATAGTGCCTAATCTCTACCATATTCATACAACTTTCTTCATTCTCTTTTTCTAAAGCTCTCCTTCATAAGAATATATAGGCAACTGCTAGCCTTGGGAATATGTTCGGTTGTGTTTGTTTCAAAGGAGGGGCAGAGAATGGCAAATATACAATTTATGGGGCGATTATTTAAATGTTTAAACCTATTGTTTAATATGAAATATTAATTATTAATAAATTTTAGTTTTTTTAATGAAATAATGAACAATTTGAGTTGGCTCAATAATAAACAATTTGGTTCCCAATTTATCAAGAGTGAGATTAAAATCAACTACGAATATCAGTTTTCTACAGCAATTATATCCTTTTCTCCATCGAGAGGTTATCTCTGCATCGTAATTTCGTCATATGATAGGGCCTTGGACAATTACTGCATTTAGCTACTTCAAAGCCTTAAGCAAGTGTTTGCAGTTTTGAGTTTTTCAAAATATTTATATAAATCCTGCTACCTCAATGTTTCTCTCAGAAATTTTGCCTTCAATTTCAACTGCAAATTCATCTATTTTTGTTTAGACATCTTATAAAACGACCCACATGTGCTCTTAGTTGTTCCTGTCCAAAACTAAATGTTAATTTCTCCTCCATGTTCGTGTTTTTATCGAATCTATTGTTCTTAAAATATATATCCAATGCGATAAAAATAGCAAAATGATATAGATTTAGATTAAAATTCATAAAAAAATTATTATTCATTAGATGACTTTTGAAATGTATTAACCCTTATCGACCCCCCCCCCCCCTCCAAATTGTTTGGGGTTTTTGTGATTTCTCTACATCCTTATTAAATTAAATTGGCTGTACATTGTTCTATTAAGAGATGAATTAGAGAACGGCTAGCTTTGGGGCCCGACGAAAAAAATCTGGTATAACAGCACATCACTCAACTTTCCTTATCTTAGGTAAGAAAAAGGTAATATTTAGTCCAGATTTTTAGGTTATATTGTTTGAATAAATAAATATCTTTTCATTTTTTTTTTCGCAATTTAGTCTCTGTCCATATTTATTTAAACCAATTGGTAGCCAATATAATTTAAATACATTTTGTCGCTAGAGAAGTGAACAATTACCCTTTGGATTAAGGAGAATATCTTTTCATGAGAATTAAAAAAAAAAAAAAACAAGTCAAAGAGAATAAATAAAATTTTAGTTTTCTCTAAATGATGACGTTTATTATTATCTTAAATGACGTTTATTATTATCTTAAACTCAATTTTTTTTCGTTTTTTTTTTAGAAAAAATCCGCTCTGAAACAAAAGATTGTTATGAAAATTGGTCCAGGGCTGAAAACAGCGCCATAATTATTATCACAGAGTTTTAAAACATTTGGCCCAACGGATACTTAGAAAAAAAAACGATAAATTTTGGGGGAGGGAGGCTTTTTTTACTGCGGACTGATTCGCTTAAAATTTTAATACCTTCTTAGGTAATCCTAGGGCTATTAAGTTGTTAAATTTCATCCTTTTCCGATCAGTGGTTACAGAGATATAAGCCAAAATAAAAGCTACTCACATAAAGATTCATTGAATGATAGAGGTATGTTTTGAAAAAGTTGGTGATATTCAAAACGCCCCAAGATACAATAAGTCAATATATCATTTAGAAAATGCGGGATGATTGTTTAGAGTCATCATCATCAATCATCCCGCACTTTCTAAACACAAAGATTATTTTGCATTTATGAGATCTTTTGATTTGAAATGAAAGATACTTTAAAAATTGGGGAGTTACATTTTTCATGCTCATAATATTTTCACCTTACTAATATATATAATAGTGAGGGAAAGTAAAAAAGTCGATCCAAAAAAATTAGATGTTAGAGTACATCACATTAGAGATATGTGAAAAGGGAGGAAGTCAGCCAGTAGGGTAGCTTCTATCGAAATAAAACTCCTAATATATGAAACATTTCGACTTTAATTAGATAAACCCATCATCAATCATTAGAGAGTGTATGCAGATTCAATGTATAAGACATTAAAGAATATATTACAATATACAAAAAAATATATGTTATATATATAATATATTATATATAATCTGCATATACTCTCTAATGACTGATGATGGCTTTATCTAATTAAAGTCGAAATGTTTCATATTTTGGGAGTTTTATTTCGATAGAGGCTACTCTACTGGCTGCCTTATCACATTACTTTCTCTTATTTAATTGGGTAAAGAAAAATTATCTGATGTGAGGTTATTCACAGATTCACACATTTTCGGATTTTTTATGTAAATTATATTTTAGTCAAGCCGGATTCGCAATTCAATAATATTATTTCCTAAAAATTGTGAAGGCTAATAAAATGCCCATGACTCTTACTCTCAGAAATTTCGAAAAAATAATATACTATAATGCTATATTTAATAACAATAATTTTGAGAACAAAATAAATTTATTTATTATTCTTTCCTTCCCTTATTTTATGTACTTCACTACTTATAAAGGATGCCGAGAGGGGAAGGCTTGAAAAGGCTAGCTTTGAGAAAGCAGGAGAATGAGTCATTCGTGGATATCAGCCACGTATTTATTAGACGTCAATTTATTTAATTACTATTAATAAAATTTGAAATTAGATTGAAAGAAACAAAGTAAATTTATTTTTTTAAATGGAAAAAATTATTTTATTAAAACTAATAATTTTGGTCTAAATATACTTCAGAAGGTAAATAAATGGCTTATATATTATTTTAATAACAAAACAAGTTTATCATATCTCTACAATAAACCTTGAAAGTTTTCTTTTTTTTATTCTTTCTAGTTAAAAAAAACACTTTAGTAGAAATTATAAACGTATGCAAGAAAGAAAAAATCAATATAAATATAAAATATGAAGATTTACAGGGGAAATTTTTATTTTCTTCTGGGAGTGGTTATGTCACTTATTTCTACAATTCATTCATTTGAAATAATGGATTTTATAAGATCAAAGCAAGGGATTTTTTTGAGGAATTTCGTTGGATCTCATTTCCACCAATATGCAAATAATTTCAGAATTTTAGCTTCGAAGAATATTTTATCCCCAGGTTGTGTGGATGATTTCATCAATCTTTTTCAAGATGTTGCGCAGCTTGAACCATGGACAATTGCTAGTAAGTTAACTTTTCATTGTGTTTATAAATTGTGTTATGAATTTGTCTTTTTTCCGCATTTTCCTTTTGCAAGAGAGAGAAAAAAGGCGTTTGTGAATCTACTTTGACCGCGGGTTGTCATAACTCAGAATTAGTCACAGATCGTTTAGCCAATTTTTTTCGAAATATCCAAGATCCACAATAGAGGGCTTCAAAATTTGACAAAAACTGTTTTCCAAAATTTACTTCCTTCATTTAAAATTACACCTCGATCATCAGTAGCGAACTAATGCCACAGATAGTGCATACGAAAATTGTGCACGCGAAAGATTGAAAAGGTAAAAAATTGCCTCCTCAAACTGAAGAGTGAAAAAAGATAAATTGATGGTACACGAATAACCCTTCAAATATTATTAATAAATAAAAAGTCCCAAAGATAATAAAATAATTTTTTTATTTCTTTAAATTTTTGTAGTGTTGGATTCAACCACCAAAATACCCGAGAGTTATTTAATTATGGGGTTTAATCATCTAGGGGATATGGAAGAGTGTTTTATGGTCAACGAATTATCTAACAACAAATACAAAGGACAGCATTGTTTAATAAAAATGCCTCCAGCTCCAATTTTCAAGGGACAAAAAATTGAAAAATTATTTAAAGTAAGAATAAAATTAAGTGAAATATCTGTATCTATTAGCCCTATAACTAAATTTTAATTATAGAAAAATAGTTTATAATAATCCATAAGTGAATTAATAAATTACAGCGATATGGATAAAATTTCTAAATTCCTTTTATTTTCTTCCTTTGATTTATGAAAATATTTAAATTTAGATTTTACTCTTGATGAAATACTAAATAAATTTATATTTTGTAAATGTAAATTTTTCATTGTTTAGTTCAATTTTTGATTAATTTTTTCTAAAAATGTTTTTTGCAATTTTCACAATTAAACGTCCCACAATCACATCACATTGCAATTTGGTAGTGAGATTTGTTACTCAATGTGAAGCCTTGTTTGGATTTTTACGTCTTTTATGAGCCAATTATCATGATCTGGTGATCAT
This sequence comes from Anisolabis maritima, assembly GCA_010014785.2. Lineage (NCBI taxonomy): Eukaryota > Metazoa > Arthropoda > Insecta > Dermaptera > Anisolabididae > Anisolabis > Anisolabis maritima. The sequence continues at coordinate 17,608 of JAAAKE020145014.1, read as the reverse complement.
TTGTAATCAGATCTAGATTATAAATTATCGTTTTTAAGAATTCACCATGAACTTTGGGCTAGTAACTTTATTCGTTTTTCAAATATTTTTTTCATCCATTATTCTAATCTGTTTAATCAATTATTAGATGGAAGGAGCAAATTTATTTGGTGGGAATTTTGGAATCTGCGTTCCGGCCACCTGTTCAATTAAGGATATCAGAAGGATTTTCGAATGGCATTTTTGGAGGTTTAACCTTACAGGGAAAGTGGAAATGGATGAGTATCATTGTTCCACATCACCGAAAATGCCCTGGAGATTTAGAGACACTATTGGAAGGTATAAACAGCAGTTACGTATTTTCAAAATATTTATATATTTGTACATTTTGACAGATGTTTAGAGAAATGTTCAGTCAATTTATATCAAAAGCAGATATTCTTGGCGCTAACACTAGAGTTATTTTGATGTCAGGTTTAAAATTTTTATGAAATTTCGAAAATTTCTTAAATTTAAGAAAATACCCTTTCTATTTTTATCCAAAATTATTTTATTAATTCCAAATTGTTTATTTTTCAGTATATTTTTTGGATTCTTTGCTCTCTTAGTTGTTCTTAGTACTCTCTACGATCTTATAACTTCAGGTTGGTATTTCTTTCTTAAATTTAATGCCGCAATCAATAAAGAATGAAATTATAATAAGAGAAAGTATAAATATAAAATATGAAGGTATTCTTGATTTTAATGGAGACATAGAGGTACAATTATTTAGTATAAGCTCAACAATACTTTCTAATCAAAAAGGCGTTAGTAGATAAATACAGAATACAATAATATAGTGCAATATATCCGAAAATGGACCCTTTAAAAAGAGATAATTTTTTATATACAGTACAAACAAATTGTTGTGTGGTTCTATTCATTAAAAAATGCAAATATTTTTTTAAAACTAATAATTTTAAAATTAAAAAAGAAATTTAAAAAATTCTAAAAAAATAATCCATTCTATGAATGGTCTGAAACCACTTAAAGCGTGACCTTGCTTTATGGGACTATGTGGTAATTATTACTCTGAACCTGGAAACAACATTTCGATGACAGGAATAGCCTGCTTCAGGCGTCATTTTGCATTCTTCTAGGCAATCATCAAAGATTGAGAATTCATCTGAAGAACGAATTGGTCTTTCTTACCCCCACCCTTTTCCTTCAAAGAGTGCACTCAAACCTCAAACAGGGCGTAAATACGATTAATATATTTTAATATTGAAATCAATAGAAATTTATCATTTTTTTATCAAAATCAATTTTCGCATTTTAATATTTTTTATATTAATAATGTTTTTAAATATATTTCTAATAAAATTTTTTTAGTATAAGAGAGATACTCTCGCTGACATTATTTCTCATTTACTATTATTAATCATATTACTATTTTAAAACATGTTATTATTTACTTTTGATTCTTCATAGGATGATTAGGTAATCATTTTAATTTAATTTAATTTAACATTATTAATCATATTACTATTTTAAAACATGTGAAAGATAAATTTTGAATTCTAGGGAAAAGAAACAGAAATGAATTGTTGGCTGCTTTCTCTTGGTATTTAAACGGAATGCGTTTATTGAAAGGCAACGAGAAGGAAGCATCTTCCAGACCATTTGATTGCGTTTGCGGAATTCGTTTCTTCTTTATGTTATGGATCATAAGTGGGCATAGATTTGTCATGCTTAATCAACAATCAGTATGGAACCACGGATCTGCATATTTTGATGTAAATAATTTAGTGAAAATTTTTTGTTAATAAACTTATATTGAGCCATTTATTTTTGCAGGCAGAAAAGAAAATAAAGAGTTCACTCCTGCCTTCCGGACTTTTCACTGTTGAAGTTTTTTTATTTATATCTGGCTTCTTAATGGCCAAGATTTATTTGCCCATATATGAGAAAACGAGACAATCTTATTATTTACTTTTGATTCTTCATAGGATGATTAGGTAATCATCTAAATATAATAGAACATTGATGGTATTCGTTTTTTTTCTACTCATGAATCTGTATCTATTTCAACATTATAATTTGCCCAATTTTATTTGTTTTTTTTTAACTTATTTAATTGGCAAAAGGACTGAGTCAACAAGCCATTTTCACATTAATAGAAATATATACATATAATTAATAATACAAAAATATTGAATGATGCATACAATAAATTATTATAAATGTTCATATTAACAACTTTCACAAATAATAATCCGTCATTATAAAAAAAAATAATCTAAAATAAGTCAATCAAGACTTTTATTTAATTTTTGTTTATATAATAGCTTGCTATTTCAAAATGATAAATTGGCAATCTAATAACGTGAATTTTAGTATAAAACAATATAGGAGGTTTCCTTTTTGTGGGAAAATATATATATGGTCACGATGAGTAAAAGTAAAAGTAGGTATATGTTCTAGCCTAGTGTTTCTTAACTGGGGATCCCGAAAATTTTAGAAAAATTGTTAGTTTTTAATTTTAATTTTACTATAAATTAATGTGAAAATTGTTATAAGAAATATTTTTTATTATATATTTTTTAAATAATTCCATTTATTTCTATTCCGAAAAATTTGAATTTTCATAAAGTCATCAATTATACTGGTACTTTCATTCAATCATACATTGTTTTGTACATTGATCTCTCGTAATCCGTTTTCGAATCATTCGCCTGTTATGTTAATATTCTACAGTGCCAACAGAGAAGTGTTGGCGTTCACATTTAATAAATTAAAATTAATAGTTGTTATAAATAGTGAGAGAGTGACAACGTTATTGAAATTAAAATTTATTTTATAATTACTTCGATTAGATTCTGCCTACGAGTAGCATTAAAATAACAATTGATGCAAGGATGACCAAATTAGTGGAAAGTATCCTACATCTCATTAAAGTTATAAATGTATTTTATTTAATTATTTAATATGCGATTATAATCTATAAATAAAATTATTATTTTAAAAAAATATTTGGGGAGCGCGAGTATGAAAAGTACCACTGTCCTAGCCTTTATAGGTGCATTATAAGCATGCTATCCAGCAAGGGAATTTCTCCCATTTTTTAAGTAATTTGTCAAATGTGATAAGAATATGGAATTGAGTAAGGATTTCATACCAATAATTTTGACTTCGATTTAAGCATAATTTTTTTCTAAAATGTAATTTAGAATAACCTTGGTTCAAATATGTCGCCATAAACATTTCTGATAAGATAATTTTTCCTGACTGTAACTCTAGTTAATTTCTCTTTTCCCGTGTCTAGTGCAAGAGGGTCTAGGATCCCTCAAGAGTTACCATTTTGTTTTGTAACCAAAATGCTCTAGTGTTGTTACTTTTTGATTTTGCACGGATTTTCAAAAATCCATCTAATTGAAAGGTTTTTTTTTATTTCCTCACTTTTTTCACAATTAATTATTTGTAATTTTTTTAAGGACGACTCCAAGTGTGATAGCTTGCATTCTCTTTTATGTGACGATTGGTTTACATTTAGGAGACGGACCACTTTGGAGAGGCTATTTAAAGATTTTTGAAATTCCATGTAGCGAAACTTGGTGGGCGAATTTACTCTATGTATCCAATTTTATATCGCATAGCCATATGGTAAATATATTTAAATAAAAAATTAATTATTTTTGAAATTAATTTTTTTCTCTTTTTCTTACAGTGTTTACCACATCTTTGGTATTTAGCTCTCGACTTCCAACTCTATATTTTCGCACCCTGTGTGCTAATTCCAATTATTAAATATCCTAAATATGGCTTGTATGTTCTTAATTTTATTTTTATTTCGAATCTTATATACCTTTTTCATTTAAATTATTCTGCTAATCTTACTTTGGCTCTATTTTATATGACGTAAGTAATTAATTTTTTGTTGATCGATGACGTACATAAAATATAGTTCGTGCTTGGTTGCTGAAAGTTAGAAAACCAAAATTTCCAACTCACTATTGGAATGTGAGATTAATTGCTCGGGAGCTTATCTCCCTGTATGCACATTTATTAATTTCTTGAATTTTAAGGAGTGCTCATGCAAAAACTAACTATTATGCATTAATTAGCCCTATACATTCAAAAAATATGGATTTAAAGTTTTTATAAAAAAATGTAAATAAATTTTATAGATTATTAGTGATAATGCAATTTTTGTGCTCATCCCCTTAACTCTACCTACTCCGCTTTGGTAAATTTGCGTTTTAAATATCATATTTCCATGGCTTATGACATACACCTAAGCTAAAGGTACAAAACCGTTTGTCGCATCTCTAGGAGTTGCATTAGTCTGAATGCAAGCCTGATGAGGCGAAAGAAGGGACCTAGCATATAAGCACCAAATGTCAATATTAGCTCAGAAACTTGTCATCCTGAGCATGAATGTATGAACCCTTAAGAGAGAGAAGTGTTTTTTTTTTTTGTTTTGGAGTTTTGAAACTATCACAGTTGTTATCATTAATAAATAAATTACATTTTGGATTTGACTGTGGTTTATTTATATTAAATACAACGTTATGCCATTCATCCTGAGGCTTTCAGATACAATTCAGTTAGAGATCATAGAGTGTTACATCTACAATCTAAAATAAAGCGTGAAACAAGATAGACCCCCCACTATAACATCAGTGACAATAGGTTCATTTACAAATGTTTATAATTATACTAATCAATCAATCAATATATATTATAATCCTTGAGTCTGAACATTAACTTATTTGCTTCTGTATTTTTCGTTTTTTATTGTGTTTTCTTTTTTAGATTTTTTTTTTTATTGCTTTATATGGTTCTGGGCCTCTCTCATTTTTTTCTTTTATAAATTCTTTTTTTTCTCTCCTCTATACTAGTTTTATCATTTATTTATGGATTAATTTTTTATTAATTCTTCTAAAAAAAAAAACACTATTCATATATTATTTTTACAACTTATATTTATATTTCTTTGCTATTTAAATCAATCTCTCTTTCAAAATATTTTTTTAACTCTCCATATATATTTAAATATCACCTTTACCACCCACCTTTTCTCTTGTTAGTCACCCAGTGGTCATCCCCCTTCCTCCCTCTCTTCGTTTCTTTTTTACTATCTTTTTTTCTCTCCTTGAATATATATATATATATGTGCCTATATGACATGCCAAATACCAATAATCAATGTGGGGCTTGCAAAATTCAGCTCTAAAAACGACAAACCTCTGTTTAGGGCAGTGAATCTCGCTGAAGTTATAAATGTTATAAGAGTGGTTAAATATAAAAACAAGTCCATCCGCATTGAATCCTCAGCCGATAAACTTAAAAACTTGCTCTTAAGGATAGTGGTCCGAACTCAAATATTACTCGAAAATGAATCCTTGATTGCTTGTTAGAGATGTCCCTTCGGATATACTAACTGCGGAGGTTTCCAAAAATCTTGTCTCTCAAAACCTTGAGATGCTAAGAACATCAAAATGGTCTAGAAGTACTCGTCTAATGGGCGACAATATATCGTATATATAGTTATTGAGATAACGCCCGAGCTCAAAAATAAACTTCTGAATAAATCAAGGATTTCAATAGAATGTTCATTTTTTTAGAATGTCGTGTCATGTGATTATCCTACCAAGTTTTAAGTGCCTCAACTTTGGTCATAAAGCCGGTACTTGCAAGGATCCATTTCATTCCGCTCTCTGTGCTGAGGATCATGAAACCAAGACCTGCCCAAACAAGACAAAGATTCCTAAATGTTTTAATTGTACATAAGCTAAAGGTGAATCTCTTGAGCATTCAGCTCTTAGTAGAAACTGTGCTATTCGTAGTAGCAGGATTGTGGCCAAGATAGGATTAATTAACTATGGCTGATGATAATCAGGAATCATCCACTGTTAGGTCCTCCAAACACTTCATTGCATAACTTTGTCGCTCTTACTAGATCTTGGTTTCACGTTTTGTGCCTTCGGGTCCTACCCACTTGTCCCCAACCTTTTTCTCCTCCTGATACTAATTCTAAGAGAAATATGATTGCAAGATTTCTTGGATCTCTGACCGTGGGACATATTTATGCACTGAGTCTGGTTTCAAGCATTGATAATCTTCGTATTTACTTTAATGATTGTCCGCTACATGTCCTGAGACATCTGAGAATTGGCTGCATGTCCCTTATTTCTTGATCGAACATCTGGAATATTAGTTCGCAATGACGTAGGGGCAGAAAGGGCGGTGAGGTTGGTTTTTATATTAAATCTGACATCAAATGCAGGGTAGTATTGTCTTCTCGGATCAAACTATTGAATACTTATTTGTTGAAGTGAATTTTAGTGGTTCGTCAATTTTGTTGAGCCTCCTGCCCCCACCTGCACCATATACAAACAACCTTGATCTTGATTATAGACTTTCTTGACTCTCGTTGCGAGCATGTCATTGTTATAGGGGACTTAAATATAAATTTATTAAGTCCTCCCAAACACTGCATGGCTTCGCCGCTCTTACTAGCTCTCTTTGATGAAGGTGAGAGCGAGAGTTAACCGTTGGTTTAATCCAGGGATTGCCAAGTCCATTAAAGACAAGAATAAAGCTTATGCTAAATGGAAATCAACAGGTTCTCCAATTATTTACAGAAACTTCAGATTACTAAGAAATAAAACCAAAACTGTAGTGAGGAAGGCAAAGAGAAAATTAATGAATGCCGACCTTAACCATAAACTTCCTCCTAGGGTCCTTTGGCAAAACTTGAGAAGACACGGATTGATGGGGCGAGAGTCTCAGACTTGGTCGATCTCGACTTTCTTAATCAGCACTTCCTGGAAGCTGGATCAGGGCCTTCAGTCTCTCATGGTTGTATTAATGAGATCTCGGACGGGTTCAATTTTTTCTGTACTCCGAAGGGTGAAATCCTAAGGACGATGTTTGGTTTGAAGTCTGGCGCTGTAGAGTGTGATGGAATTCCGCTCGAAATTGTGCGTTTGATCCTATCAATAATTCTTCCAGTTATTACTAAATTAATTAATTTTTTAATAACTTCATCATTAACTAGTTTGCTAGAGTAATACCAATATCTAAAAATCGGGAGTGCTGATCTACAGCGTATCAAGTATCATCTATTTACTCACGATCTGCAAATTTTTCTCGAGGTAGACAGTCTGTCAGGGAGGCGGTTGATAAGTTAAATTCTGATATTAGCAAAATACCGGAATGGGCACTTGTAAACAAATTGGATCTTGACCCACCCAAAACTTAGGCCTTAGTTTTATCCCATAGACTTCCGTTTCCCTTACCAGCTGTGAAAGTCAACAATGTGACAATTAATTATTCGGATCGTGTTAGAGATTTAGGAATGGTCATAAATATAACTCTCACCTGCTGGTGTTTTTTAATATCGACTCAAATTCATTTAGACTTATAGAATAAACAAAATAGGCTTAGTGTAGCTCTCAGCTTTTGTGAAATATATTTATAATTTGAGTCCAAGGGACCATGTGTCGATTTTCTAACTACTCATCTGCTGTTCATGAGGTATAGATATTCATGCTTTATTTAAAATGAGAAAATCTGTCCTCCCACGTTACTTATATAAATTATCTACTCCCGGTCCCTCAAAGCGGGTGCTTAACTGCCCAATACATAAAGCGGGTTCAATGGTGACGAGTAGCAGGGTCTGGAATGGTCTACAAAAGGGGAAAAGAAGCCCTATATACATTGAAGTGAATAAATGAAAAATTAATTGATGTCTGAGTCCCTACCCCGTGGTCCAGAGGTTAAAGGAATTGACATTGTAACCTTAAAAGCCAAGGGATGTGGATTTGGATCCTAGAAAAATAAATTTTTATTTAAATTAATGGATTCCCAAGTGATATAAATAAATATGTCTATAATAAGATAAATGTATCGTAATAAATATATATTTATGTATCATTTAAATGTCTATATCAGCGTTGGCAAATACATGGCACGTGTGCCAAACTTGGCAGATTTTGTACGGCACTCAAAAATTATATAATACAATATGTTTATTTATATATAATAAATATTGGCCAAAGATTCTGGCACGGGAAGAAAATTGAAATAAATTTTTATCTAAATTTGGCACAGCGATCAAATCTTATTTGCCATCCCTGGTCTATATAGTCCCAAGATGCTAAAAGACTAAAAAAAAATTACTGTGTGATAAAACAATGTATTTAGTATAAATAAACCACACTAATTTATTTATTAATGATGGCGTTTATTATCTATTAAAGTGTATATCAAAATTCAGAGAGGTCGGAACTTTAATGTTTGATTGTGTTTTAAATTTTTATTTGATTAAACATTAATTTTTATATTATATTTTTTTAGGCCAGAAAAAATGGAAAATATAAGATTTGAATTTTATTATCCATACACCAGATGTCTTCCTTATTTTATGGGAATATATTTAAGTTATTTTTTTTACAAAAATAAAAATAGAAAATTCCGATTAAATAAGGTAAATATAGTTTTTAATATCATGTTTTCTTATATAGTATTTATATCCAGTTTTTCTTTTTTTGCAAGTAGTTATTCTTAAATATTACATTTAAACTATTTATTTTTTTTCGGGAGACCGGATTAAACATTAGATAAATATGACAATTATCTAGGGAAACTCAAAAGCCCGGATGGGTCTGTTTTTGTGCTCCACTATACAAATATAAGGTCCCAATTTTATCTAGGGCAGTTAGGGGCTTAATCTGCTACTGCTTTCCTCCCACCCCCACCCCTCTTAACTCTACTTCAAAGATGTTCAGATTTGAAAGTTTTTGCCTATTTATTAATTGTAAATATAGATTTAATATGATTTGAACTAGACAGTAGCCAGATATTTTTCGTGGTAATCAACCTAATATATATTTTTTTATTTATTTATTTTACCTAACACAATAAAACGAATTTTACGTGATGGGGGAGAACCGAGTCCCAAGTCCAGCCCACTATTGGAAAAGTACTTGATTTGTACTTTAACAAAACTTAAAAGCAAAGATTTTTGTGATTATTGAGCACAGGATACTGTTCCAAAATTTGACATGGGGATATAATAACAATTGTATCCCAAAAATCTTATTTAAAACTTAAAAAACTACTTTTTAGATCTCCAAATAAGGGCCAAGTTTATATTAAAATAATTTTTTATAAAAAGAGCAATCTATACCCTTTAAAGGAAGGGACCATATTCTTTTGGACCCTCCTTTACTTCTTCCTGACATTGACCCCCACCCCTTCCAAAAAATAAAACCCAAACACTCTAAATTTATAAATACAAAAGCATCTTATTGTTTCAACACGTTTAACGCTTGCCTGCACTTTTATAAGTTAAAAAATATTTTTGTTGTTTAATTCTCCGAGTGCATTACAATTTAATTTTTTTAGTTGCAACTTTATACATACTCATTTTTTGCTTTCGTTTTCTTTGTTTTTTGTATTTTATCTCCATATCGATTTTTTCAATTCAATGCGGAGAATGACGTTCTTTTTAACGCAATTTATATCATTTTAATACGAATAATTTTTATTTTAACGATATCTTGGTTAATTTTCATTTGCGCAACTGAAAATGGAGGTAAGTCTCTTTGTGTCTCTAGTGTCATTATATTTATATTATTTTTAATTTTATTGAAATTTTTATTTTAAGGTTTACTAAATAAATTCTTATCGTGTAATTTTTTTAAAGTGGTTGCACGATTAATTTTTGGAACATACCTAATGCATATCTATATTTCACTTTTGACTTTAAACTCAATATGGGGACCGAAATATCTATCCTTAGGCTCAATGGTAAATACATTCATTTAATTTAATTTAATTTTCTTTTTAAATTAAAATTCTTAATTTTCTTTTTCAGATTTTTTCAACAGTGGGAGATTTTTTAGGTACACTATTGATGAGTAGTGTATTGTATATGACCTTCGAACTGCCTTTTTCCAATATAGAACACTATTTTATAAAAAAATATAGTCCTAAATCTATTTAAAAGATAAAAGTTGAGCAATACATTTTTAGTAGAGTAGTAACAATTGGTTGCCATATCAAAATTCAATCTCTTTTCAAATTTTTTCCTAAAATAATTTTCTAAATGTATTATAGTCATTATATATTTATTTTGTTTTCATTTCATTGCTTCATTTATTTTATTAAAGTTTTTTTTTATTTCTTACTTGGGCATTGTTTTGAAAACCTCCACCTTTTTTTAAAACAACCCCTATTATTCAATACCAAATATTGTTATGTTTATTAATATAAAAGTACTAATATAAAAAAATTGGCATTTCTTCCTGTAAACAGGAAATGAAGTCACTGATTATCTAATTGTTTTTATTATAATTAACTTAACGTGATTGTATTTACAACTCATTATGAAAAATTATCATTGCAAATACATAGTCCCTCTCAAACAAATTTCCCACATCTCAGCTTTAGTCAGTTCTATACAAACATAAAAAAAAGATGTTCATTATACTTATTCTTTCTATTATATTCGTCGATGTTTTGGCAAATAATTCAGGTAATTATTTATTTTCTGCAATTTTTTTATTTTTCAAATTATATTTAGCAGTGTTACAATGTATTTAGTTTTGACCAGCCAATTCGTAGTTTTTCCGTAACTCTCCGGCCATATAAACTTTAAATAATATAAAAATAATTATTAATTTTGATATATATAATCATAATAATGTAATTGTATTTATACCAAATGGTTTTTATCTATACCATATTAAATGTGGGCTCTGTGGAGCAATTATTAGGGTGTCGTCGTGTGTCGCCGTTCTGCATAGGAGATCAGTGTTCGCATCCCAGGCATTTTTTCCATTAAATACAAATATTTAATGTAAACAAATCATCAAGTATGCCTTGGATTGGAACATTGGATCCCATCACAATAGAACCCTCAGGTAACTCTATGAGGAGATGGAGTTGGTGTGGCCCCCCGTCCTATGGAAGGGACGTAAATAAGGACTCCCTCTCTTCGCAAGTAGGCTACACGCCGGTGCTGAGAGAGTTTTTTTTTTAAATATGTAATATTTTTAAACCGAAATTCCGTAAGCCGGGTGTCTTGAGAAATCATATCAGAATTTTTAGAATGTGAATAAACAAAAGGGGTCTCCTTAAAGAAAATGATCCTGCCTAATCTAATTCGAAATAAGAAAGAAAGTTCATGCTTTTGTCCACTCTCCACGATGAGTCCCTTGGGTCCTCTACTTTCAAAAGTTGTCGTTTTTAAAACCAGAAGAAAAATATTTCCTATCCTTTGGGGTAGAGGTAGAGGTCTCGCTTCATGTTTCAAAGATCAATGGTTCGCTTCCCTTCCTTAGCCACAAAAATTTATTTAAATTATATTGGCTACCAATTAATTTAAATAAATAAAGATGGAGTGTAAAATACCAAAAATTTACCAAAAATTATTCAGTTCGTGGAATTTAGGTCTATTTCATGCAAAATTTCAACATAATCGAATAATAATTTTTTGTATTATCGTGAACGAAAGAAATATGGACAGACATTTATAAAGAGACACTTCTTATTATTTTATATATGTATTATTATATTTTTATTGTTTTATATGTATATACTTTCTATTTTAATTTAATACTTGTAAAATCACCTAAATAAATTAAAAAGAGACACACAAAGATATGATACCAAAAAATACTTAAATGGACTCAGGAGATCTTAAAACACATTTTGTTTGCATTAGATGAATTTCAATTTTTTTTGCGATTACATTAACTTTACTTATCTTAACTTCGGTTGGTCGTTAAAGTTAAAAATGAATACATTAAATTTGTATTCAATTAAAAATCAGATCTTAAGTCTTAAAAATTTGTAGATTTCCTGAGTGAATAAGAATAATTAAAAACGTCCTTTTATAGATGTTAATTTAATGTATAAAGGAAACGTGACCGAAAAAAATGCGAATAAAAATTTGTCATTCAAAAAAAATATAATAGGAAAAAATAAGATCATATGAAAACAGAAATGAAAAATTGGAGGAAAAAATTCAAAAAAAAAAATAAATAAATAAATAAACAGGTGTGACAACCACAAAAAAGACCGTTACTTTCTCAAATACTTAAGAGCATCTGATAGAAGAAAAATTATTGCAAAAATATGAAAAGTTGTTAATATTATTAATTTATTATAAATTTGAGCTGAAGTGCAAAATAAATTCTCCACTGATAAAGAAAAAGATCCAGGTTAATGTGTTTTTTTTAATTTAGAAAAAAATAAACAATATTTATTAATCGGATAGAAGTGATTAATTAAAGAGCAAAGTTAGAATAAAAGGGAATTTAAATTACAATTGAATAAAGAGATAAAGAAACTTGTAGATACTGATAATAATAATAATAATAATAATAATAATAATAATAATAATAATAATGGAAAAAATGAATTGGAAAGAAGAAATGAGATGACTAGAAAATCCTAAATATTGCCTAAGAATTAAACTCTAAAATAGATCATTTATATAAAAGCCAAATTTAAGAATAAAATATTGTAATCTTTATTAGACTTCTAATGAAAAGTTAAATTTTTGATATTAAAATTCAGACAATAAAATATAATCAAATGCAATCCACGAGAATGAATGTTATTCGACCCATGAATTTATTTCTATTATGTCGACATTTCGATTGCCCATTTCAAAGTACCTTTCAAGGTGCTTTCAAAGTAAGTAAAGAAGGTAATTACAAATTGAATATTTTTTTATTTATTGATACTTGTTCAAAAGAATCAAGCAGGTTATAGAATTTCATGCTATCAGCCCACTATGAAATGCTTGATTACTTTGAGTTTGTAACAGTTATTAGGAAAACTTTCGATATCTTGAAAAAAAGTGAATAATTAGTATCGCACAAAATATCGACAATGAAATATAAATGTGATCAAATTTTTATTCAAATTTAATCAATTATATTATATTTATTTTTGGAAAATCAAACTATTATTATAGTATTAAATATTTTAATATTATTCTAAAAATTAAGATTATTTTACTCTCCCTTGGACTCTTTTTTATGTTAATTGCAAAAGTAAAATTTATTTTTATAATTTAGCCTAAATTGTATAAATATAACTAAAAATTAAAAATATACTTACAAAATTCTAAAAATTTTGGGAAATCTGGAGCGGAGAAGCGCGAAGTGAATGAGGTGGTCTCTCTGCCAAGACTAAAAAAAACTTCGTCCAGAGACCAAACCAAACCAAACGAGTCAGAGCTTGTCTAAACCTGGAAAGCATATGTGAAAGAAAAGAAATTAGATAAACCACAATGGTGCTATTCATAAAACAAAAAATACATAAAAATTTTTCAAATTAATTTATAATCAAATTAAAAATAACGTAGTAATTTGGGAGTGACTTTATTTATATACCGTAGGAAGCCAGATGAATTAAATAAAGGAAGCATATCCTCCATGATAGTGGAAGAAGGTCCCTGTTTGACACCGGGAAGCTATAAATATGTCCAAATAATATCGGTCTATTTATTGGTTTAATTTTTATCTAAGTGGCAGGGGATCGCACAATCTTTGGCTTTTAATGTTGACAAGAGTTGGGCAATAATCTTTGAATATATGTATGATTACAAATTTTGTTTAACTAATTTAATCAAATCAGATTTTTTATTAAATTAATAATTAAATATTTTTTTTATTTTTTGGCCCACTAGCGAACTGATTTTTATAGATTTGGAGAAATTATTCAAAACAACTTTTCAACTATTGTAAATTGGGTAAATTCATTTAGAAATTTACTAAGATGAGTTGGCGTACTCGCCTAATTATTATACCAACAAAATTCATTCAGTAAATTTCTAAATAAATTATATGTAATAAGTTTATCTGTATAATTTCTGCCCAAATATGAAAATAGACCACTAGTTCAGGAAACAAGGCGCAAAACAATGAAAAATAATATTTAATTATAATTAATTTACTCAAATAAAAATTTGATTCATAAATTTACTCACAGGTGTCCAAATCTGAGGGTAGGTATGGGGTCTGACGGCTATTATTATGTAACAAGGGTATTATTATGAAATTTCAGCTATGTTCATTTTTTATTTTATAATAATAATACAATTAAGAATCAGCAATTTTTTTCCAGAATTTTCAGGTTGTCTGAGACTTTAAAATTAATAAGTGAATGTAAAAATCTGAAATAAGCTAAAATGACTAAGGAAAGATGATTTTATAGTTTGTGAATATGGAGGGCCCATTTCCAAATGAAATTATGTTAAATTAAAAATTTAAAAAAAATTGTGGGGTTAATGAATAAACAAATTAATATAAAGAACAAATTTGCAGAAATATTAAGATGAAATTCTACTTTTGTATCATAATATTTTAATATAAATAAATCTCTACTTACTTTACAAAATAATTTGGAGAAGGCGAAGAGATTAATCCATAGAGATTAATCTAACTTGGAGGTAAATATTTGTTTTCTGTTTCTTTTTTGCTTTCTAACAGAAATATTTATTCTTCTACTTTAGGATGCATTTTTTTAAATCATACTTTCATGGAGGAATATGTCATTTGAAATTAATATTTTAACTAGTTGAATGACAAAATAGGAAAAAATTAACAACAATGACTACTTTATTCAAATCTGAATAACAATCAAATTCATGAATGAGACCTCTTATAGTTATTATTATCATGATTAAATATTTATTTAAAAAAAAATAGTTGTTTTAAAAGGCCTCAGATGCCAAAAGACAAAAAAATAAATAAATTTTTTCCTTTTAATGATAAATTTGACGAATTAGTAAAATCAACCACTTGATTCAGGAAAATATATTTATTCAAGTGTTAAATTGGAAAATGTTTATAGTATTTTTTTTTTTTTTTTACAAAATTAAAGTTTCTCTTTTCCAAAAAATCTTACAAAAATTATTCAAAAAAAAAAAAAAAAAATGAAAAATGTCTTTTTTTAATTAACATATAACTTGTTATCTTGGGTATTAATAAACTACTTGCATCAATAGGGTAGCCTGTATTTTGGTTTGGGGAGGGAATGGAGAGCCAAATAAAATTTTTGTTATATGTTCTTTAGAGTTAGTCATTTTTCTATATACCCTGTTCCTATGATAACGATTCATTTAAAATAAATTCCATTTATTAATAAAAAATTTTTTTTCCTTACAGTGGATGTCAATACTTTCTGTAATAAAGATACATGGTTGGATGAATGCAACGAATTATTATCTCTCAATCAGATTCGACAAAGTAAGTTCACTTTTTTTTATAAAGAAAAGTTATAAAAAATACAAGTTATTAAAATTGGACCTCAAGGACAGGCTTTCTCAGCTTTTCTGAAACACAACCCCATTCTTCTCTTTAAGTTAATAAAACTGATGCTCTTCATTCTTTTATATTTGTATAAAAAAATCGGGAGTGGCCTCCCCCAGCTTTCTCGTATACATCGTATAGGTGAGTTAACAGATTTTTAGAAAAACGTTTCGGGTAAAGTACTATTTCCAGTTGCCGGAAAGGAATCAAATTTTAAACTTGCTCTCTGATATTGATATAATGTATCTATAAAACATTTTACTCGTGTCAATAAAATATTGATCACGATTTTTAGAAAAACGTTTCAGGTGAAGTTCCACTTCCGGTTGCGGAAAATAGCCCAAAAATTGATAGAGATCTGATTTTGCTGAAATGAAAGTATGTAAAATTTGGTTGATCTACATTAAAGCGAGCTCAAGTTATCTTTTTAAGAGAAGAGACACACAGATATAATCCGTAAAATGGTATTTTTGGACTCAGAGATGTTTAAAACCTCAAGAACAATCAAAATATCAAGATCAGATTTTTGGACGGTTTCAATACTTTCCTTACACTACGTATACGAGAAAAAAAAAATTAAAAAGTAAATTGCAAAATCTATCTCCTATGATTTCAAATTTTAAGAAATACAACTCTCCCAAATATTACAATAATCTATACTAAAATCCCTTTTATTAAAATTCATATAGTCTATAAAATTTAAAAATGTATATGAACAGACACGGATTTACGTGTTTACGATTTTTTCAACACAGCATAATAACATCCCCATCACCAGGAAAGAACTAAAAAATTAGGAGGGAATTTTAGAAAGAATCTTGTAGATATTGATTTACCTAAATGTACCATTCGATTATCACGATGTTGAGATTTAATCCGAAAAATTTCAATGGAAAATTTGGGTTATTAGTCAGAAATGAATTTTTGGAATTTTATTGCACAAGATTATCCTGAAAAATTTTTAAAAGAAAAACTTCTGATTAAATAAATTGTTATTTTTTAGGGACAATACCCATAGATTTTTGCTCTGATATAGATCCGTTATACTACAATGTCAATCCTCTCATGAAAGGATTAACTTATTGTAAGTATCTAGAATTTGTAAAATGTAATTTATTTTTTATTAATCATGATTTTTTTTTATTGAAGATGGAAAAAAGAATAAATGCAAGGGTCATAATTTTCTGAGAACTGAAAATTATTTTTGTAATTGTTACCAAGAAAAATTTCATTGTTTGATATTGAAAACTCCAACTTCATTTAATATTAAAAAAGGTAAGGGAGACTATTAATTATTAATGTATCAAGAAAAAAATTGAAATTTTGGACTTTTGAGGAAGAGAAAAAATTTCTCTTAATATGAAAAGAAAAATTTTAATTTTAAAAAAATCAATCAAAAATTAGAATTCGGATAAATGGTTAAATAAATTTCTAAAAAAAATTCCAAATTTCACACAGAAATAATTATTTGCGTTCCTATAGAAGAAGGACCGACAACTTTTTTATCACGTACAAGTTTAAAACAAACAAAAATAAAATATTAATACAAAATTATTTCCCTGTTGTTCAAGATATATCTTATTTACTTTATTGAGAGTAAATAAAATTTTAATACATTTTGAAAATTAAAAAATGAATTGAGGTGTCAATCAATTGTCCCTTATCAGCTTACAAATATTATTTTCTATATTTAAAATCTTTATAAAACGAGTAAAATTATATTTAGTAATTTTATCTAGAGTGTCTTTGAATGAATCTAATGATCCTATTTTTTTTTTTTTTTTTTTTTTTGAGACTAAATTTCTATTAACCGCAAAAAGTTGAATTTTAGCTTTTAATATGCATAGTGATCTATCAAAATAAAGTTCCACACAAGTTTTTATTTATTTTTTTCAATTATATTTAATTTTCAAAAAGAAGAATTTTCTTATTCTTGTTTGTTTTTTGTTCCAGAAACATCATTTTGTGAGCCTGGAAGTTATGTATATAAATATTATCTTGAAGATAATTTCAATAGATTCATAAAAAGAGATATTTGCCATAGGGAAAACACGACTTGTCATCCAAACATTTTCACAAGACATATGTGCAATGATATGGGCAATTTTCTTGTTTTTGAGCAGATTTTGTGGCCCACAGTTTATATTCCTTGTGATGATTTAAATAAGCGAATGAATGGTTAATAATTAATTTTCCAAAAAAGGAAATTACTTCATCTATTTTTAATGTTTTCTTAGAAATAAAGATATATATATATATATATATCATTTTAAATTATAGTTTATTTTATATATTAAATAAAAATATTTATA
>JAAAKE020145003.1:0-13159 GCA_010014785.2 Anisolabis maritima | reverse complement strand
ATTGGTAGCCAATGTAATTTAAATAAATTTTTGTCGCTCAGAACGGGAAGCGAACCTCTAACCTTTGGTTCGTGAAGCTAGACCTCTAGCTCTGCACCAAGGGGCAGGGCTCTCTACCAAAAGTTGATCGATTTGGACAAAGCTTAAATATATTCTTTGACTAAAGGCTTGCTTATATCAGATTTTTATATTTGGAAATATAATAATAATAATTATTATTGTTCAGTAAATAGCTATATTTAAGGGTAGCATCATGAATGAGGTACATATTATATTCGCGCACTGGATGATAATTATATAATGTTTAGATTTTTTAGCGCCCTCACCCCACCACTGATCACGAGTGTCTGATTGTTGTCCCCTAACATTGTTTATCTAATTTTCCTCAATATATATATATATATATGGAATGGACATATATGGAGATTAAACGCATGGAATGCACAAAATTTCAATGAAAATCGAAAATTACCAATAATCATATACTAATTAAAAAAAGGCTAATTTATCATTATCCATGAATTTTTCAAAGTTTAATATCTTTAAAATCGATATACAAATTTATTTAAATGATTGATTAATAAAGGCATATTGAAACTTTTTTTTTAAGTCTTTTTCGATATCTGATATAATTTCGCTCCGTCTACGTTTATTTATATTAATTGTTAGCTAATGTAATATAAGTAAATTTTTATCATTCAGGTTGGGAAGTGAAACACTGACCTTTGGAGCATCCTCTTCTTTTTGCTTATCTTCGTGCTCCATGATTTTTTTTTTTTTTATTTAAGGTAGTTTTAATTTTTTCTTCTTTCTGAAATTTATAGCTTAAATATCTATTTGAATACTTGTAATAATTGGCAGGCATTTTCTTTTAGTTTAAGTTAGAGTGGTCACAGTCAATTATTAAATGTATGCTCAAACATTGGGCTAAAAGTGACAAAGAACCAGTTAAAAATTGTTTTTGTAAAATAATATTCACAAAAGTTTGGAAATGAAATTTAACACGAAACGTCTCGAGGTGAAATATTGTGTTACTCTCTAAAATTTTCTGACCGCTCTACCGCCATTCTAAAAATTTATTCTTATTTGAAATAAATTTTTACTTTTTAATTCTTTGCCCCTTCAAGAGATAAGTCTATTAGCAGATTATAATGAAGATTGCCTACCTAACAGGCTAATCCATTTTTTTTCTAATAGGAGTAATTTTTTTTATGAATAATAATTAATAATTTTCTATATATACCCTATCTCTCAATATCTCTTTCACACAGTCACGGTAAGGTGTGGAGGGGGAAGTCGAAGAAATGCAGGACTTTCCTAAAGTCAAAGAAATTCCAAAATTTCAATAAAATCATGATAAAAATTTAGAAAAATAATAAGTTTAATGGAATTTCTTTGGACTCCCTCCCTCTTCCCCCATTCAGTTGATGTCCCTCCTAGAAACAAGACTTAAATTAAATATATAATTTATTTAAAAATTTTTTTAAATTGTGATTATTTATTCTTTAAAATAGTTTATTAAATATATTTAAATTTTATTTCACTATTTGGTTTTTTGATTGGTCATTATCTTAACATCTTATTTTCAAGAGTGCAGGGTTAAATGGCGCCCTATTTAACCATTAATATCTTTTCATAGTAAATTCTTGGGCAATAAAAAAAAAAGTTTATTTGAAGGCTTTTAAATGGGAATGAAGAAATACATGAAGACATTTATAGCGGTTCTTTGTATATTCTTTAGGTTTTGAAATTACACTATGTATTTTTGTTGTGCTCAATTTTTCAAGCTAGCTGTTGTGATTTTAAAGTCGTATTCTCATCATTAATAAATAACCTCATTTTAAAAAGAAAATGAAATTTTTCATAGAAAAGTTAAAAAGACTTCATAATTTTATATAAATTAGTTTTTTTATACAATTTTTTCTTCCCTTTAATGATGTTAGTTTTTACTAAAAGAAATTTTATTTAACAAGAACAAATTGTATATAAATAATAAATAGAAAAAAAATTAATTAAAAACATAAAAAGACAAACAAAAAATATTAAACATTAATTTTTATTATCTATAAAGTATTTATTGCTTTAATAAAAAATATTTGCAATAAAATTTTGGGTTAATCACTATCGGTTAAATTACTTTGTAAATAAAATTTTATTAAAATTAATTTTTTTTTTTTTAGGAATTTCTAACCTTCATAGGCCTATATATTAAATCTTCAGCAGTAACAAAAAATTATTCATTTATTTAATATAAATTCATATTACACTTGGAGGGAAAAGCCTTTAATTATGGGCTTACAAACCAATTGGTGCATCGCGCACTATTGCACATAATACCCAATCGCCGGTATGGCCATTTCCCGGTGCATATTTTTGAATTGAGAGGCCCTTTCTTCATCTCTCTACTCCCTCCCAATATCCACATCCTTTAGTAATTTAAAGAAATTAAGTTTAATAAATTCAAGTTTTTATTACGTCAACTGATAGGTAAATCATGAATTTATAGGTAAATAAAAAATCTAACTCCATTCCTTCTTACTTCACTATCTTTATCATTTATTACCTAATTATTAAAAATAATTTTAAAGCTTGTTGTTGGATTATTCGTTTCTTGAATTATTTCACTTTCAATCAATTAAGAATTTAAATTAGAGGGGAGATAATAATTTATGATCAGTGTTTATGATTAATGACAGGAATTATCAAGCTATAGATTATATCAAACAAGAGTATTTCAAATTAATGAATTGTAGAATTACTCACGAAAGGACTCTGAGACAATCTCTGCTCTATGTTAACAAAAAAAAAATTAATAGATCTAAAGGAAACTTATATTACTTGATAATTTCAGTTAATTATTTAATATCCTGAACTATATAGGATTTTAAATTGATTAGGAGTAGATTTGGAATTGAAGCTTTCATTAAAAAATAAATTACATTTTTGGTTTAATTATGATTTATTTGTATTAAATACAACGTTTCGGCTATTTATTTCGTGGCCTTTGTGGCCTTCTTCAGGAACAATTCAGATACAAATCTGAAGATCTATAGGTTTAAGACTTTGTATGTGAATTTAATGTAAATAACTCATAGCTGTACCGAATTTTAATTTATTTGTTAATATTTGACTCTATTTAAATTAACATAAAAATCTATATATCTTAATATATAAAAGATTTTGTCCTGAAAACTAACTAAAATGACCAGACCAATTAGAAAATTAATTAATTGAGATTATATTTACTTCATTCATCATTAAGGTGATATTTTTGTAATTGAGTCCTAAATTGTGATAGAGAATTGTTTTTGCAGCATTTAGACCAAAAGTCCAATCGTTTAGAAAAGTTATAGAAACACAATTCGAATTTTTAAATAACCCTTACTGGAGGTATTAGGCATTGAATAACGAATGTGTCAAGGATACAGTGAGTGTCGATTATCAACATTCGAGGATTCGATAGAGTAAGGACTATTTTGGGTCCTCAGCAAGATTGTTAATCATGTAAAAGCAAAAAAAAGATCAGACAGCGCCCACTTATTGTAGTAGCTAGCTGATGGGATTAGACTATCGACTATACATCAGTAAATATTATTATATAACGATAACAACGATAAAACGACTAAGGAAGTTGCAAGGATAGAATACGAACGAGCTACCAATTCCATTGGGGGTCAGATTGCGAACCTGTAAAATAAATGCAAAATGCAAAAAGAGAGGCACACTTGATCCCAAAGGGGTGGATCATTGGTTATCGTGAAAATTTATTTGCAAAATAGAGAAACAAACATATGTGAGGTATATTTCAAATAAATTTAATGGGTTATAAATCTAAATAATTAATTTACCAATAAATAGAATCTATCGACTATTTTTATTAGATCATTATATTCTTTTTGGTTTTTGGAAGATAAAATTTAAGATTTCTCACATAACTATTATATCTAATTTATTAAACACATCCACAGATCGACATATAGTCTTATAAATAGCCAAATGCGAGCTTCTGAAAAATCAAAATTGGTATGAATACATTCTCCTTTGGTAGAGATAAAAAGACTATTTAAATTCATTTATACTATTTTCAATTCATGCAACTTTTGTATAGAATAGTAATTCTAATGAGAATTTCTCAATTCTGAAAGATATTTTCTCTCTAATGCATTAATTCCCTCTGGATTTAATACCGCCAAATAAATCAGACAAAGCAAGAGGTCTTAAATGTGGAGTGAGTAAGGGAGATGCTTTTCGACAAAATGCCAGTCGCCATCTTGAAAGGAATTATTCCAATAAGTATATTCGATTTAATGCTTTCACAACGACAATGTCAATCATTTTATTAATTTCAACGCCTTTTATATTACCAACACTCATTAACTGTTTGGAAAAAGATTTACTTTAAATTTATTTTCCAAAAACGGAATAATAAAAATTTTTATTAGATACATAAAATTTTTATTCATCATTAAACATCAATGAATGATTTTAAGAATTACAAAATTAAATAATACCTACATTATCCAGGGTAATATAAAATTTTTATTTTTATCAGCTCAATAAAAATTATATAGAGTAACATTTAAAAGCTTACTTTCTAGTTTATTTATTTAATAATAATTTTATCTTTGACAAAATTAATGAAAAGTATCTTAACATTTGTTTTTTATTAAAAAAATTTTTATTATATTTAATAAAAAATAAATCAAAATATAAAAAAGTGTATAATTATTCTACTCATTTTCAATTGTTCATAGAGGTTATTTGTTTGAAATTAAAAATATTCCCCATTTTTGAAAAAAAAAAAATGAGATGCCTCGAGTTGTAATCTTTGAAATGAATCAATATGTATAAGGATTTTAAAAAGGGTTTGGGCCTAAATGACCTATTCATTTTGAAACTAGTGGCAAGGTTTGAGGTTTCAGAGAACCCATTCACTTTTGAACTTGACAATTGGTAGGAAATTTTATCGTTAGCTTTTCAAACACCAATTTCAAAAACTTGGTTTGTAGGTAACGTTTTGTCGTCAGGCTTGCATGATCATGCTGGATTTGTCAACAAAATGTTACGTGTAGACGGCAAGTTTGATGTTTTGCATGAACTGATTGAGGTTTGATGATCCGCAAAAAACTGACAGGCAGGAGTTTTGTGTACAAGCAAACAAATCGATGCATGTAGATGCATGTTAGTTGAATCTGTCAAACTTTATCAACTGCAATAAGTGACTTAAAGTTCTTGATCCATGACGCTTTCGGAAAGACTGAATAAATAGTGTAGTCGCATGATTTAGTCAGTATTGATGGTCAATCTTTAAACAAACTCAAGATTGACGACAAAAAGTTACCTTTTTTTTTTTAAACTCAAACCCCATCCAAACACTCAAACTTGCATGATCATACCAAAATCACAGTCCGTTTTGAAAATAAAACCGCTTTAGAAAAATTATTAATTAAAACTACTATAATAAAAAATCATTTATTTATATAGTCTTGAATTTTTTTTTGCGCCCCGTTAGTTTTTGAATTTTTAAAAAAATAATTATATATACTAATCAGTTAGCAATTATATTCCCATACATTCCAAAAATTATTTTCAAAATGTTGTTCTTCTTTTATTACCATATAGAACAAAACAAACCAAACCATATTATAAACAAACGGTATTTCGAATAAAATCTCTAACAAATGACTGCATCTTAATTCTCTTTCTCTCTCTGTATTAAATCACTTCAATTTCCAAGTTTAAGTAAATTTAAAGTTTTTATTGTAAACTGTTTGAAAGTTATCACATGACAATGGAATACACACACATATACACACACACACACACACACACACACACAACTTTGTTTAATTCTTATGCAGCAATGATTTTTAAGTCTCTTGAATAAAATTTACTTTATAAAGTCGGAACTCCTAAATTTCCAAAGTTTTTATTTCTTTGTGGTTCTACAACAAGATACACGAGAATATTTATGACTTATGTATAAAATTTAATATGCAAATTCTAAAATCGGTAAGTCAAAATTGGCCTGATGAGAATACCTACTTTATCTAGGAAACGATTGGACATATAATTTTTTTTTTAGATATGATTTAATTACGTTAAAAAAAATATTTCACTTATTTGCAAACATTCTATATTTTAATACTTATTCAATTAAAAATCCTCTCAACATTCACATGAATTTTTTAATTAGCGACACCTGAACAATCCACATAAACATCATTAAGCCTGTATTATTTTTTCAATTTTCCATATCATTTTTATTTAATATTATTTTCCAATTATATTTTTTAGATAATACAAGGTGAACATAAAGTATAGTCACGAATCTAATAATATAATTTGTGTTTATTAATAAAGTTAGCGATTACATAAATATATTTATAAAACGATTGTTATCTTCTAACGAATTTAATATAATTAATTTTTCACTTTATCATACAAGAAAGCAGATAAACGTTAATTTAGGCGTTAAAAAACCACTTTCATATTGATTATTTAAATAATTTGGAATAATGTCGAAAATTAAAAAATGATTTATAACTCTTAATCCTGAAAATACATGACGAAGAGAAATTGAGAGATCCTCAAAAATATATATTTTTTACACTGATAGTTATTTATTATTGATTTTGGGCCAATTCACGATCTCCCGCTTGCACCAAACCACAAAACACACTCATACAACTCGGAATCTATCAGATGGCCAGGAATTGGGCTCTCTATAATATATTCATTTAAATAAAAGGGTACAATTTAATTTAAATGATATATTGAGTATTTAAACATTTTAATTTGTAATAGGTTTTCAATAAATACCTCAATTGTTAAAGATATCGTTTATCCAATTGGTTTCCTTCACAATTTTTTTTTTTTTTCACTTACTAGGAAGTGTTGTTTTTAACATATTATTTTTCAACAATTTTGCTAGCTTTCTCGATTTTTCCTCTCGAATTTATTAAGCTTTCGGCAAAAAAAACCTTTCTCTAATATACAACAAGATTCTTCTTATTTAGTTATAACTAATATTCAACAAATTTTTCAAAAAAAAAAAATCTCAATTTCTCCTTAATCTAATGTTATTCTATTTAACATATAGAGAGTAATTATATATAATACATTCCATACTGATTAGTTTTAACATGACTCTTCGAATAGAATTACTCAGAATCCTAATTCAATCTTGTCACTATCGTCTGAAACTCTATTAAATACGTGACTGTATCTGTCACTCTGTCTATTCTCAGATGCGTTCTCAGATTCTATTAATAGTTGAAAAATAAAATAGTAATTTATTAAAAAATAAATAAATAAATAATAATTATGAATAAAAAACTATTTTTAATAAATATATCTAAAGTTTTAAATGTAAATTTTTTGTCTATATATATATATTCTTGAAGATAATGAACATGATATATACTTGAAAACAATATTATCTCTAACTACATAAAAGCCATGGATGAATAAGCAAGGCAATATAAAACAAGACTCAAGAGAAAAAAAACTTCATTTTTTTTGTTTCTCTTTTAGAAAGAAAAGAGAAAAAAGAGATGAAATGTAGTGTATATTATTCTAATTATGTTTATCAGATGATTTTTATTATCTAGAAGTCAAAGTTATGAAAATTCTAGAATAAGTTACAGAACGGAGCCTTTCTTGATGACAGACTCCTCATGAAAAAATTCTAAATATTGAATAAATATGAAAGATAAATGCCCAGCCCGCTTCGTCCCCGTATTTCTTCTCCTATTTTATTTATCTCCCTCTTCTTGGATTAGAATGAATATGAGTTCAAATTATATATAAAAATCACTTGATCTCTTAGATGTATGAAAAATTTTACTCAAAATTTTATTAATTAGTTGTGCCAAGTTGTTTCAAGTGTTAGTTTTTTTTAGAAATTGAAGTGCATGGACCTCCAAAGAGCGATCCCCCCGATATCACTCTATCTATCCATAGAAATTATATTTTGAGAAAAATTGAAAATACCACAAATTGCATAAAAAAAAATCTCTTAAAATTGAAAGATCGAAAAATTCTGGGTAGGTCATGAACGAAATATAATTACTTTAATATAAGGAAACTTAATTTAGGAAAAAAGTTGTCTCGAAAGAATTTATTATATATAAATATAAACTTCCAGGGGATGAACAAAATCTCCCATCTTCAAGAACCTTCTTTTTGATTATTTACTCTCTCTTAGACTTGCTCTTCCTTTTTGCATGTACCATTGATACTCATAGGTCTTTTGGATCTTAGTCATTCATTTAAAATAAATAATTTCGCCTATGTCGGCCCCGTCCATAATTCTATTCATTTAGCGAACTACTGATCCTTAGATCATAAAGCAACCTCCTCTACCATTGCTCTAAGGAACAAGGATTCGATTATTAAGCTGATATGATTTTTATTTTCATTATTATAAAACCATCAATATTAATACTAGTTATGTTATTAGAGGGATAGGGGCATGCCCACACCAAAGGCATTTCGCACCACATTACTAGTTAATAAAAGGACTAGATTAACAATATAAAAATAACTTATGACTAGATACAGTAGAATTAAGATTATAAATAGATATATACAATCAACATGCATATATATATATAGACAAATAAATAAGTATAGATAAAGAAATAAAGAAATATAAATAAATAACTAAAAAAATAAATAAGAGTATAAAATCAGGATAATGCTTATTAAAAACCTATGCTTTATAAAATAATTTTACAATCTTAAGGAATTTGAACAAACTTTCATAATTATCATGCGGGTCAAACAGAAGGTCACTCTGGGTTTTGTTATCTATTCCTTAGGTATTCCTTGCTCTAAGATGTTAATACTAGTGGAAGTTTAGTTCTGGAGTTTTCATCAGGAATTGATTGTATTCATCTTTTATATATATATATATTTTTTTTTTTTTCACGGCGCCCGGACCCCAAATCTCATAATGTGTATAATTATATTGAACCGAAATTAATGAAATTAATAATTACTGAAAGAGGACATATTCTAATCTTGAAATATAGTACCAAATTAGTTGTGATAAATACAGCTAGAGGTTTGGAGATAATATCTAAACGGTGGATGTTCTTATACGGTTTAATTATTGGCAACATCAAATAAATATTATTTATGGAATACTTATGTATTTTATAATAAATAAAATTACTATTTTTAAATAGTTTCCGAGACCTATTTATTTGAATCAGATATTAATTTTCAATATATTCCTCGAAACAGACTTGATTAATCATTATTTAGTTTATTTAAAATTTTTTCTTTTAGGCCTATGATCTTTTTTAACAAATTCAATCATTTTTTTAACTAATTATGCCATCTATATGTAGGGCTTTTACGAATGTTCGTTTATCCATCTAGAGATTGAGAGCTATCAACGATGATGAATTTTTTATTTTAATTCATTCAATTCGATTAGTGAATAGCCATTTTCAACCATACAAGCCAAAGTTAATTTGCCTGCGGTTTTTATTTAAACTCTATACAAAATTTTTAAAAATTGAATCAATCAATTAAAAAAATTTTTTTTTCATTCTTATAACAAATATTTCATTAGTGGTACTTAAAAAAAAAAAAAAAAAAAACAGGATTATTGGAATTATTATTGTTAAATTAAGTAAAAAATGATTAAACGTAATGTAATAACTTTAAAATTTCCTTAAATTTCAAATTTCAAAACAAATGCTAATTACGCTACACTAAAACTACTGACAGAGTGGATAAGATAATCTCCCTGAAACAAGTATTAAGCTATTAAGAGATGACTTAATCTCGCTGTTCATAAATATTTTCTTTATCCTGCTTCCTGTTGATCAGTGGCGTTGACTTGTTAATGCATTATACTCTATACATAATGGAAATGAAGAATCTTGTCTTAGAGAAATTCATTTCAAATGAAAAAAAAAAAAAATTCCATACATCATTTGTCTTTTGTCATCTTACTCATCTAAGTAATAATCACTTTTTGTGAAATTTAATGATAGAACTTTTAAGTAAGAGTTCTAATGGAGTGAATGGTTAATAATTGATTCATTAAAGCCTAGCAAAGTGAAAATTGAAATATATATTTTATTATGAAATTCATATGCGTTTTAAGATTTCATTCAATGATTTTTTAATTACCTCTTTATGTTGAATATTCTCTTTTTACTCCTGAGTAACCCCTATACAGGAAACCTTACGCCCCAAAACAACCCATCATTTTGATTAAATATGCGACACTCTGGTGTTATAGGATTGAAAACTAACGATCTTTTTTCATTTCCACGACATATTACGATATCGAAGATTAAAAATTTTTTTTCGAACAAGTAGATCGTTAAGTGAAGAGTACATCAAGTATATCAAATAAAAATCTTAAATTCAATACTACTACAAATCCTATTTATATTCCCAGCCTATAGTAAATATGAACGGTCAATTTATAATCAATAAACCGATGTCAATAGCCTCAATTTCTGATTCCGTCATGATAAATAACCCCAAAAGAGTATGAATGCATGTATTAGTATTTAATTGAAAACCGTTGTATTAACGTCCACCAACAAAAACGGATCCCTACTGTAATTAAACTTTTACATATTTATATTTTCATTTAATCTCATTATAATCTTAATTAATATCTTGTATTTTTAAATTTTTTATCAAGTTAGTTAATCTGAAATTAAGTAAATAAATGTATTAAGAGAAAGTCAAGTTAGTTGTCAAATTCTTAATAGGAATGTCTCAGGATTAGTTCCAACTTGAATTTCGCGAGTCGTACGTCAGAAATGTACGTTTGTTCGTTTGCTTTGCTGTTGTCTGCATGCAAATCACGCCAACTCTTTATCTAAAACTAAGACGACACCTTACTTAATTGATACCCTGGGCTGGGGAGGTAATTAGACATCATACTTACCGCTATATGACGTAAGTAATTTATCTATAATGGCGCGAGTGACGTCACGATCGAAGGAACCCACCTTCCGAAATATAATGTAATAAATTAGCATTAGTGTAAATAGGTTGGCGTTGTGTGTGACTGACACACGGCGTTGAATAATTGCTTGGGAAGCTCACTTATACACGCATATATACACGCACACACGGACACGTGCACAGCACGCGAACAACGTTCAACATAATTTATTCCTCAACCGGGAGAGAGGGTTGGGAGCTTATAGGCGTCGGAGTTATTAATTTCTTTCGGAAATTAAATTATGTAGCCCAAGAGAAAAATAATATTCAAAAAAAAAAAAAAAAAAAAGTATGTTAATATTACAAACTATATTGTGGTAAGTTTTATTAATAAATATTTAAAATAAGTATCCCAAGGGTTGAGTCTAAAGAGGAGAGACGTCGATTCGATTTCTAATTATAACATAAACCTGGTAAAAAAAAAAAGTGTAGCAAATACCTCCATCATCTTAACTCTCTCCCTTTACTTTGAAACTTTTTGTTCCTTTTCTAAATCCACAATATTAAATATTTACATAATAAAAACAATAAAATATTCATTTGTTAATTATTTTAAATTTATTTTATTGTCATTCTTCTCTCCATAACATAAGCGTAAATAACACAGTGATCAATTGAAACAAATGACCTTTTGGTTCTCATTTGTTTTGTAAAATTTTTTAAATTCATAATCGTAAAATAAGCTCTTGTCCATTTGGATTAGAAATAAGGATCAGTGTCCTTCCTGAGCTATAAAATTTTTTTAAATTATATTATCTACCAATTAATTTAAATAAATATGTTCAGATAACAGATTTCATAAGAATTATGTTCGTATATGTCATATTTCTATTTTAAAACAAAAAATCTATTTTAAACTAAAAAAATATTTTAAGGTTAAAAGACAGTTCTATTGAATTTCTTAGAAGACGGGTATTTTCTAAAAAAAAATTAAATATAGATACATTTAAAAAAAATAAAAACTGTCCATTTTATATTTTTCCTTATGATTTGCTTTTTCCCAGAACTGAATTGACATCACTGATATCAAATATTAAAAATATGAGTAGACATAATAGGTAGAGGTAGTAGTACCTATAAATCTTCACGATGAGATAGGTGGCTTATGAAAGGAAAGGAAGTAGGGTAGCCTCTATCGAAATAAAATTCTCAAAAAGTGAAACGTTTAGGCTTTAGTTAAATAACGCCACCATCAGTTACTAGAGAGTGTTGTTGATTTGCAGGTAAAGAAAGTTGTATATTTAAATTCAATATATAAAATATAGAGTGTCCCTAGGTTTAATAATGGTTTATATGGGGAAGCCTTCAGATATATTCTTTGCCTATATTTTATATATATTTTTATACATTGCAATATACAACAACTCTATCTGCAACTCATTGTCTTATGCATTGAGTCTGCTCTAGTGACTGATGATGGCGTTATTTAACTAAAACCGAAACGTTTCACTTTTTAGGAATTTTATTCCGATAGAGGCTACCCTACTAGCTGACTTGCTCTCCTTTCACAAATTTCTATAGTACCTATAAATTTTTTTAATTATTTATATTTATTTTATATTCTCTAGTATTTATTAGTGTAAGGAGCTGACACGTTGTGAATCAAGGAGGTAACTTTTATCCTAATACTGAGTTCCCGTTTACTTTTCAGTTATTTTGTTCTCTTCATATGATAATATTAAAATATTAAAATTAATTATATGACTCTTTGCCCCTGGACATTACATATGCTTAACGTTTAGTCTTTGGAAAATGCTGCCTGTTTATTAGACTTACAATCTTTGATTTATTCATTAAACTAAAGCTGACTCCCTCCTAAAGGTCACCAAGTTGAAGACTTACATTTTTTGTTTGTTCTTTTTTTTCTCATTTAAATTTTTTCCCTAAGCATCTCCCCATATACTCGTATAGCCAAATTCATTACATTGTTTTTAAAATCTCATTTGTCAATTGATTGTGCCCTAAAAATCAATTCATTTTTTTTTTTAACCATTTATTGTAATTAAATAAACTTTCTATTTCTTGATGTGAAAAGAGCTACATTGAATTCGTATTTAATAATCAATATTAGCTATTAAGAATTTTTTTTCTGACTTTTCAATATAAAGAGCTGAAAGGTGGATTGGTTGAAGGGAAGAGGCGGTCTTTTGGGTGCGCAAACATTCCATTTCCG
>JAAAKE020144992.1:0-13159 GCA_010014785.2 Anisolabis maritima | reverse complement strand
ATATATATATATATATATATATATATATAAATCCTCTATATTGATTTTTGTTTAAAAAAAAAAAAAAAAAAAAAAAAGAAATCCAATTAAAGGATTATGTTCATGTCCATGTTTATTTTATGTCATCCACCTATTGATAAAAAGAAAAATAACTATAAATATATTCATTTTTATAGAATGTTTGCATTATGCAATTTAGTTTATAATAATGTTACTTACAGAAAATATCCACTTCCTTATTCTCTGATGAAACGCCAAACGATGAACCGCCCCCACAGACCAACCAACCCACTAAAACAAAAACAAAAAAAAATTATTAAATTATTATTATGATTCTATTTCAATAATTGAAAGTTAGGAGAACAATTTGAAATATATGCGCATCAATAATTAAAGTTTTGGCAACTACAGTATTTCAGATTGCTCTTTAACTTATTAATGTAAAAATTAATTAACTTACCATGAAGTCTGCTTCTTTTAACTGTGATGTCTGGAAGTCTAACCTACTACCCTTATCCAATGGGAAGTAAAATTTTTACCCACCCGTTCAATTCATATGTCTTATTTAACTTTATTGTTTTTTTGAAAAGTATTTGAAAAATTTTAATTAATACTTTCGTGTTTAGAAAGTATCAAATATTTTCAGATTCTTTAAATAAAAAACAATAGAGTTGTGAAACATAGAAATTAAAGAAGTGGGGAAAACTTTTATTTACCATTGGCATCCCACATCTATGGCTCAGATGGCCATCTAACATCTTCAGTGGAGATCCTCTTCTCTCTTGAGACGTCCGCGAGACGCGAGCACTCCCGGGTAAAAGTAATTTTATCATTAATCGGAAACGTAACGGTGAAAACGCGCCCACAAACCCAAGAAAAGTATAAGAGGAAATGGAAATAGAAATACCTAAGTTTGATAATAATAATATTTAGAGATCAATTATTCTCCGCCCACCTGCCTAATCAATATCATTATAAAGAGCTAAAAAGCGGATATAATTGATCTCAATTATCTATATTAACTATATACGAGTTAGGATGAAAGCCCATAAAAGTACAAACTGCAAAAAAGGCCCAAATGCTCATCTCAGTGAGAGAATGGCGCTAGTCAGAATGTAACCTGTGGAGAGAAACCCTAAAAACACAACATGCCTATACGAAAGCCCTGACATTCTGCCGCTTACCATTACTTTCAACTGAAACATTCAGGCCTAGATTACAGCATGTACTCTCTAAGGCTCCAAGTATGAAAGACTTGAGTAAAATATAAGTAGTCTTTCTATCAAATACACGATATTGAAAATAGATAGATAGAGGAATTCTCCTAGTTCTCTTAAATATCATTCAAAAGTGAATTGACTCTAATCTGGAAATGCCTACCTAAACCTAAAGGTGCCTCATCACCTTGAACCTATTTGGGAAAAAATGAGGAACGAAAAACAACATACTATGCCAGTATAAGAGATCAATTCACAATTGAACAACATTCAAGAGACCATCAGAGAACCCTTGAGAAGGCCTAAACACCCCAAAAATATATAAATTCGTGAGCGTAAAGATTTTCTTATTATTTTCGCCCCCTATATAGTGACTATCTAGTGCTTCCTAATAAGGATTGCGTGTATTTTCTTAATAAATAACAGGCAGTTAATGAAAATAGATAGAGATAGTAATAGATCCCCTTGAGAATAGTTAATAATCCCATACACGCAAACCTTAATTCCTAATGAAATATTAACTAAAATAATATAATATCACATGCACAATTGAATTGTCTCATAGATGATGATGTCCCACGCTGATGGATGATGGATGATGATGATTGGTGGTTACATTTTGCCTTGTCATATGATCCACCTATATAATATTACCAATAGACAACATACACTCTTTTACCTTTTTGTTTTTTAATTACTCTTTATACATTTAGGATCCATCATTTATCCGAGAACCAGTCATCCAGAGAGGCCAAGATATCAGAAATTGGGTACTGAAAAATAAAACCCTATCTATGCTAAGGAATACAAAATACAAGATTCTATATTATACTTAATTTATGTTATTCAATTAAATGAGAATGAATTCAATTTAAGCAAATTTATTTCAATATCAAAAAATCAATTATCAATTATTAAAAGATCAATTAAAATTAATTTTGAAAAAAATAAAAACAATAAAATTTTATTATTTATTTATATTAAATTTTTGAATTTAAATCTTTCTCTATCTAAAAAATAAAGGGCTCTGAAATGGGAGAATTATATGTATTAATTACATCCTAGTCATGCAACTAAATTTAAACTAAAAAAAAATTTTAGGCCGAAATATGAATATTTTAAAAAAATTTTGAAATTCCTATATCTATCTCACTTTACGCACACGTAAATGTTCATACAGGCCTTTACTATAATTGCTGACAAACCGGACTGGAAACCGCATTGATGATGATTCACTCGAACTTGATGTTGATAACATAAGATCTCCTAGTAACATCCGTCAATCCCTTCAAATCGACATGTTTCGAGCTGTATCCCATCTAGCTTCTATCTGAAATTTATTCAAGTCAATTTATAATTAATATAATATTTCTTATATAACAATATTTTCAATTTATTTATAAAATTGTTTTAATTATATAATTATGTAATATAATTATGGAGAGACGAACCTTCATCTACGTTCCTTATTTGACTTTAAATGTAGATCGATAGAATTTGGAGTGAATTTTATTGTGCCTATCAGCAGCATCCAAATATTAAATAGCCCCTTGAGTTCGGATTAAACATTTTCAGTGGAAGTTGTTATTAATGACAAATTACAATAGAAAAAAATCAATAGCCACAATATTTTAGTTTTAATTATTATACTATATATATTTAAGACCTTAAGTGAAGAAATATATATTTACTTCCACAAATTTAAAGATTAATAAAATAAAATGAAAGCTTCAGTCACTCTTACTTTATAATCCAATTTAACATTTTATTTTTTTCTTTTTTATAAAATTAAGCATTCCAATCAGCATTCGATGACTTGAAAAAGGGCTAATTTTCCTTAAACATTTGGTTTTATTTCATATATAAAATATTATGCGGAAATTTTGATTAACATATGATATTCCTTGTGTATTAAGTAGCACATTTCAACTAATGATACAGTATTAATTATAAGTTAATTTATTGATACTTATAGAGACATTTTCACAACCTTAAATATTTTCTTTCTTTTTAAAAAATAAGCAAAATATGGAATTTTATTCTATCTATTCTAAATTAGAATCTCGAATATGCATTACGATACTTTCAATTTTATTCAAAAATGTTATGTTTAATCACCGAAATGTCTACAAAGGAGAAAGATGAAATTATTACTTCTTTTGTCTTTTTCTTCACTTACAATCGTAATATTGTATATATTAAGCTTATATTAACTATTTAAATAATAATTCTTTAATAAATCAAAACGATTGTGATCTCTTTTTAAATTCACAATCTCCGAGCCATTTTAATATGTAAATGGCGCATTTTTTTTATATTATTCTAAATTTTCACTCTTACTGAGTAATTTTAACTATAAATTGTAAATTTACTTACCAAAATGTAGAAATTGTAAAAATTCTGACGCTGCTGTGCGCAATTGAGGTGCTTGGACGGCTTCTCTGCCAGGACTAAAGGGACGCTTTGTCTAGTAGTCTATCTGTTTGTCTGAGCCAAAGGCAAGATGCGGACACGTTCCAACCTGCCAAACAAGAAAGAGTGGAAGGAAATGAATTAGAAAAAATATTTAACTTACACACACACACACACACACATACATTTAAGAAGAAGTTGCTCGACCTATTTGACACAGATGTGAAAAATTCCTAATGAGTTACAATTTATAGTTTAAGTTGAATTTAACTCAGGATTAGCTGCTTTATGCCAATGTCTAATCCTTTTTTCCATAGGCATATGGCATTATATTATATTCCCCGGGATTTGAGATATTACTATATAAAATTTTTGGTTAATTAAATAAAAGTAATTTTTACTTACTTTCCTATAAAAAATTTTATTATTTCTCTTACTTCTATATGAAATATAGAGTGATCAAGTATTCCGATTTCAAATGAAGTTAAAGATATTGTGATTTACACGGATATACAAGTTTTGAATTCTCCTGAGTCAAAAAAAAATTTGTCTGGCAAAATGCCCTGCTCTCTCTCTCTCTCTCTCTCTGTATGCGTGTGAGTGTGTGGGTATCTGTCCGTTTCTGTACAACATTTCTCAAAAACAAAAAAAAAATATTTCTACAGATAGTTAAGAGTAACATTTTTTTCTACCCATTTCTTTCAAACCCCTTAAAAAGCATCTAGTTGTATGATGTACCCTCTTGTTGTCTCTCTCAATGAAATTTATACTAATAAGAAATTTTATATTTTAAGATAATTTTTTTTAAATATAATATTACATTATTATATTACATTCCCCGGGGAAAGTAATTAAAGAGCAAAGTTAGAATAAACGGGAACTTCAATTGCAATTGAATGGAGATAAGAGAGACTTGCAAGGAGATAAGAGGCTTGAGAGAACTTGAAATTAGAAAGAATAAGAAAAATCAAAATCCTAACATGAGATTTAAGAAAATATAAAATTATTTAGTTTTCAAACAAAAAATGAAAACTGCATTGAACTGTTCTTAAATTGGTAAAATACAATAATCAAATTTATTTGAGATTTTTCTTATAAAAAGAAAAATAAAATCTTCCTGCTTAAATCGTATATAAAAGCCTCTCACTCATACGTTCGGTTCCTATTCAAACTGATAGATATTCAAATACTTTCGCTAATAGTAGCTTAAAATAAATTATGAATGATTATCATCTTAATATATAAATGAATTATTCAAAATCTATAACGCCTCAAATCCAGAAATATAAATTCAGACTCAAAGATATACAAAATTAAATTAAAGCTTCACTCACTGATATTTCATAATCCAATTTAACACTTTATTTTAACCTTTTTTTCTTTGGTTGAATTCTTTATAATTTACATCATGAGGAAAAAAATGAATAGCATTGTGGTTGAGTGAGGTATAAAGCATATTTCATTTAAAGATACATGAGTAAGCATCCCGATACAGGAAACCTTTTGATGTCACGAAAAAGGGTGATGTTTAGTCACCGAAACGTTGACAAAGAGAAAGATGAAATTCTTATTTCTTTTGTCTTTTTATTCAATTATAAATGTAATATCGCATATATTAAGTTTATATTAAATATTTAAATAGTGATTCTTTAATAAATCAAAATCTTTTTAAGTTCACAATTTCCGAGTCATTTTATTATGTAAATGACGCATTTTTTTTATACTATTCTATATTTGAACCCTTAATGAGAAAATCTAACTATAAATCATAAATGCTTACCAAAATATAGAATTTGTAGAAATTCTGGACTGAAGCTGTGCGGAATTGAGTTGCTTGGACGGCTTCTCTACCAGGACTAAAGGGACTCTTTGTCTAGCACCTGAGCCAAAGGCAAGATGCGGACACGTTCCAACCTGCAAAACAAGAAAGAGATGAAGGAAGAGAATTAGAAAATATATTTATCTTATACACACACACACACACACACACACATTTAAGAAGAAATATTTGACACCGATGGGAGAAATCTCCTAATGAGTTATTTATAGAGCTAGAAGATATATTAATACTATTTAAAAGTTGCATTCAACTCAGGATTAGCTGATTTACGACATTGGCTAATCATTTGTTCTATATGCATAAGTATTTAAAGATATATCGGCTTCATTGCTATCAGGCTATCCATAAGGCAAATCCATAAGTGCAAAGTAGTGAAGGGCTGACCTACTATGGCACGATGGTGTAGTATCAGGAATTCTTAAAATTCAAAAGTAAATAAAATAAAAAAAAGACTGTTTAAAAATGAATTAATAAGAGAAAAATCATTTTTTCATTAAATTGTTGAATATATTTGTCAATTATAATAAAAGCGTGAGGCGATAATTTAAAAATTTGATTTAATATTTTAAATATTTTAAATATTTTTTTATCTTAGTGCGTGCCCCACGCTTTTATTTTATTATCAAAAAATATTCAACAATATTATTTATTATTATTATTTATTATTTTCCGTTTTTTTTTTTTAATATTTTTTACACTACTCTAAATATCACAAAGTCAATAGACAAAGCTCCATTATATAAAAAATATAAGGTAAAAGAAAGTTTTGCGGCATCAAGTCACGTTCCATTGATTGGAATATTATTTTTTAAAAGTGGATAATAAATACCTAGCATACATCTATAGCTATCCATATATTAGAATAATAAAAATTATGGGCGTCATATATAATATTGCTTGAACAAGGCGTGCCAAAAGCGCTAGGCTAGGAAAATGTAGGAATTAATATATGTAGCCTAATTGAACACGAGTAAAATGGGCCCCCAAGCAATTTTGGGGGAATAAGGGAAATCAAATATTAATATTATAAAAAAATTAAATTAAATTTTTTAAAGTTTTTTTCGGCAGCGGAGGCTATATGGCCATGTTTATATTATTTGTAGCCAATATATAAATAAATTTTTATAGTACATGACAGGAAGTGAACCATTGGCCTTTAGTACGGTAGGTGAGACCTCTACCTTTGCTAATAATGTGAACTTTGCAAATTGATTAAATTTTGTTGACATTTTTGGTCTCCTACCCCCAAAATCTAAAATTCGCGAAGATATTTTGATTTTTTTGATGAAGAAGAAATAGCACTTATGTTGTGTCCATTTTTGTCAAAAGTTGATGTTGCTTTTGGTACGAATAGTTTGAATTGTTTTATATCTTCATCTTGATCAAAAGCTTCCATTTCACTTCGCCAAGCCATTCGGCTCACCTCGTGTCTACAGATGCGTACATGCGACACGCAGATGAGGCCTCGAACACTTTTTTTGGATTTAGAGCCCGTCTCTCTTATTAATAGTGATAGTTGCAAATTAATTATAATTAAATTTATTTATTTGAAATTTACTATTTTCCCGGGTAAAAAAAAAACACTAGACTTTTCATCGTTTGACAACTATTCTTCTTCATCTCAAATAATAAATTATTTGATGTCAATTGAAATATTTTCAAATAAATCCCATAGTTTTGAACAGCGAGTAGACCTATCCTTTCATTTGTTCAAAAGTTGTCCTTACTGATTTTAAAATTTTAATTTCATCTGTCATTTCTAACCTTAACTCAACAAATTATTTTTCATCCTATAGTATATTTTATTTTATTGTAAAATGACAAAGCTACTAAGCTTTTTAATTTTGAAATTGAGTCTCTTGATGCATAAAATATGAAATTCCCCAGCATCCTTTATTCTAAACTGTAATTTCTAATAATTTACATTTGTCACTTATTCGTTATTTCAAACATAGTTTCATCGCTATGATTTTAAAACACTTATAGGGTCCATACTGATTTTAATTTAAAACGGGAATTCAACCAGAGACAAAAACTTAAAATAAATTGACTAAGTTGATTATCATTGCTATTTCAAGTTTAATAAACCTAAATTATCTCAAATGTCAAATTTCTTAATGCAATCAAACTTTTCTTAACATTATCATCTTTTACAGAAAAGTAAGTCTCTCCAAAACTCCAGCTCAAGAATGAAAGATCATTTAGGAGGAGGAATGATTAATAAAAGAAATATTACTGGCTACTCATCTTCATCATCAAGTTAAAAATTCTTGGATCAAAGCTATTATTTCTTCCATGAATATAAACCACCCAATTGGATGGAAAATTTTATTCACTTCATTTGGTTTATAAAGCGAAATTATTCTTTTATGGTATTTTATTTCCTTTTCTATTTTAACTTCAGTGTTTCCTCTGAGAGGGGAGAGAGAGTCTTGATCCATCCCAGCCCTGATTTAAGCGATGTGTTTACCATTTTGAAGTAGAGTTCTCCTCAAAATATTAATATTTTGACAAATGCTTACTTAATCTTTTCCTCATATTTATGTGAGAATCTGAGGGGCAACCAACCAAAGAATGAAATCAAAAACATTTTTTTTCACTGCAGTTTACTGGTCAGGTTAAACACTCTTTTTATTTGAAAGTCAGCTGAAAATTCATAATATACTTATTATTTTTATTGTTTTAGATAGTTTAAGTCCAATTTTTTCTTATTTTCAATTTTTACTTTCATCATCTTCAGGATTCTACAGACAATAATAACCATATTTTTTACTCCTGTTTTTAATGAAAATTAATTAAACATTAGAATGTATAGCAGATATGAATGATTGTTTGAATAAGAAATTTTACCAAATAAGCTTGGGAATACTTTTTAATAATAATTTTTCAGAAAGCATACAGTTGTAATGAGTATAGAAAACAAGCTATTCAATAATAACCCTATTAATTATATTATTATCACATGTATTATTATATGACAATTTTTAAGCATTCAAATAAATCATTACATTTCAAAATTATCCCACCTAAATAAAAATAATATATTTTAGGTTGTCTAAAAAACCCACCAAATTTATATGTAATATATATTTATGTGTACCTCAATTCTTTACCAGGAATTTTTTTTTCATTATAAGTAATACTTTATATATATGTGGTTATTATTATTATTTTTTATAAATATTTTATATTTAATTTATATAGTATTTTATTATTTTTATAAATAATAATTAGTATTAAATATATTATATATAAAGTATTACATATAATGAAAATGAAATTCCATTCACACATATTAGATGAGAAATGATGTTCATATAAATATATATTACATATGAATTTAGTGGCTTTTTTTAGACAACCCAAACTATATTATTTTGAATGATGAAATTCATAATAAAAAGCTAGATAAATTTGTGATGTAATGATTTAAATTTAATTTTTAAGAATTGACATAAAACAATAATGAACATGTGATTAAATAATATAATTAATAGAGTTATTATTGAGTGTAACACACTGAATATTGTAAAAACCGAAATCGAATTTGTCTTAAGAAACAGTTGATCTGAAGCAATTTATTTTTTTTTTTGGGTATTTACTACTGTTATAATTAGTTATTAGTCATAAATAATTGAAAATTATTTTATAAAAAAAATATTATTTAGTATTAATATTTTACATGCCATCTATAATCATACTTTGACAGTTTATCCGTCCTAATGTAGAGACGATAGATCGAAATAAAAAAATTGTTGCTTCCTGTCCTGAGAAATAAAATGTATTGAAATTATATTGGCTACCAATAAGGACGGAATCTAAATGGCAAGCTAACTTGATTATTTAGTTTCATATGGTATTGTATAAATAGATTTATAAACTTATAATCTTAGTCAGAACGTTGGTCAACAAAAATATCTATATATTTATTATTGGAATTTATTTGTCTGTATTATATCATATTGTTCTTTGTAACTAATAATATATATTTATTATTAAATATAGTTTAAACAATTTTTATTTGTAGCCAGCCGCTGAAGAAGTCTAACTGCAATGTGGACAAAACATTGTGTGAGGCCTAATTAATATTATTTGGCTCTAGATGTAAAAGGCAAAATAAACTACTCTTATATTCAATTGGCTCAATTCAATTCCTGCAACAAAAACCAGGACACTTAAGTAACTACGACCAAGAATCGTTCTACAATCCCGTATTAATTATAAAAAACTGAGTCTGGCATTAAATATTTCAATATTTAATGGGCATATATATAAATAAAATATAACTAAAGTGTCTAACATCTATCTATATATTTATATAGCCACAGATGAAAAGAAAAATTTTCATATTGATATTCCTTTGTGTTTTATATAATTTTATATATATATATTATATAATTTAAAAAAATCTATTTTTATTATGTTGAATATACTTAGGATATTTGCAGTATTAATATTTAATGCCAAGAAAAGAAACAATTTTAGGTTGAGAGCCATGATGGTCAAAAAACACCGAAACTAATTGTGCACATGGTTGGTTCAATAAAAACCTGAAAAAATTAAATTGTTTTTAATTTTTTTAAAGGATTTTTCGGGTCATCAACATGATCAGTGTGTGAAAAGTAACTCCTAACTTTGGATAAAAATATGGAATGAATTTTTAATAAACATTTAAATTTGAAATGAATCGTTACAGGCTTTCAGACAAAAAATTCTCCAAAGAAGGTAAGAAATCATTTCCTAAACTAAAAGAGTTATTTTTGCATATTCGAAATTTCGAGAGAGACTATGATCACCTTAAAGGCTACTCTAAATTTGGAAATTCTGCTCACCATTTTTCACAATATTATTCTAAAAATATATTTTCTAAAAAAAATCTGGTGACCTGATGGCCGCACACACACACAGCTTTCTCTGCCTATGTGTGATTTGCTATCACATTAG
This sequence comes from Anisolabis maritima, assembly GCA_010014785.2. Lineage (NCBI taxonomy): Eukaryota > Metazoa > Arthropoda > Insecta > Dermaptera > Anisolabididae > Anisolabis > Anisolabis maritima. The sequence goes on along the minus strand of JAAAKE020144992.1, from coordinate 2,746 downwards.
ATTTTTTGCTTGGGCCCCTTTATGTATCAATATACAACCATTTTAATTTAAAAACAAAAAATCTTGAAACGTAGGCGAGTAAAATGGGCCCAAGCAAATTTGGAGGAATTAAGAGTTTATTATAATATTAATATTATAAAAAATTAAAAAAAATTTTTTTTTTTTTAACCTCGGAGGCCATTTGGCCATGTTTATATTAATTGGTAGCCAATTTAATATAAATTTTTATCGCTCATGACTGGAAGTACTGACCTTTACTATGGTAGGTGAGACCTCTGCACAAAGGGACTCGGCTTAAATTATATTAATTAAATTGGCAATCTCGTTTATTGTCAAATGTAGCAATTTTATTGTTAAGTAAGGCCAAACTAAAAACGTACAAGAATATGGAGGAGAGGGGGGTTTAAGGGTTAATATATTTCAAAGATCATCTAATAAATAATTGATATATGAATTTTAAACAAAATCGTTAAAGCGAATTCTGAGGAAATAAAAAAAAAAACATTAGTAAAGTACTACTATTCTGGCCGATTTTATTCAAATGCTTAGAGGGTAACTTGCTTAAATATCAAATTTCAGCCTCATACGTTTTTTCGATTAAAAAAAATTTTGATCACAGGCTCACAGACAGACCATTTGGTGAGACCAATTTTTTAGACACAAAATAAGATCATCGCTGTTAAGTTAGGTCAAGCTCTGCTGAACCTCGGATAGGTCGTTTCCAAGAAATATGAAAATTAAACGGTTGCCATCGATATGGTATTTTCTTATAATACATTGTACTTAAATATTCAAGGTGATTTTTGAATATTTAAGTAACACCTGACATCACGTCAGGAGACAAAATTGGTTTTAAATTGAAATTAAAAAAACCGGCCCGAAACGTCAGAAGTGATTCATATATATATCAAATTCATTTCTTCATTTATCACCTTTCTACGATTGAGAGTTGTTAGGTTTTATTATTATTATAATATATATGTGAGTGTGTGTGATTAATATAATTAAATATATATATTTATTTATTCATTAACTATCATTAAGATTTTATGTATCAAGAAGGGAAACATTCAGGCCAATTTTATTATATCAAAAGCGATATTTCAGCTATGTTTAAAGCCCACTTTGAAATATTTTAGAAAATGTAAGCTATCCTTCTCTTTTGATGAATGCCATAAAATCTTGAAAAATTGCCTTTGTTTTGAGATGATCCTCTGCCACTTATATAAAGGAGAACTTTCCTTGACCCAAATTTGAACTCAAATTAACTGAATTGTTATTATCGATAAAATTAATTGTTTTCTGAATTTAAATTTTATAATTTCATTTTGTTCCTTGTACTTATTATCCTTTTAGATCTTCCGAATTGGAAATGTTGTTTTAATAGATTAAAATTGATTTATTCCAATGCCAATATCCAGTATGTGAGGTTCTTGATATGTAAATGGAAAATATAACGAACATTCATTCATTAACATTAAAAAATGGCTTTAAATGGGATAAGCGGGATAATTATTGTGTTCAAATAAAAACAAAAAAAAATTAAATATTAATTTTTTTGCATCTAATAGCAAATAGAAGGAAATATTGATATTAGCCCTATCTTATGGATTGCTAAAAAAGGCAAATCACATTTAAAATAAATGTTGATTCACCTAAGTAAATATCTTAAATAAAAAATAAATACAAAATTTTGTGAGTTGTGAGCAGTGAGTTGGTGGTGTGCCAATATCCATTCTGTGAGGTTCTTGATATGTAAATGGAAAATATAACGAACATTCATTCATTAATATTAAAAAAACACTTTAAATGGGATAAGCGGGATGATTATTGTGTTCAAAAAAAAAATTAGATATTAATTATTTTGCATCTAAAAGCAAATAGAAGGAAATTTTGTTATTAGTCCTATCATATGGATTGCTAAAATTGAAAAAGGCAAATCACATTTAAAATAAATGTTGATTCACATAATTAAATAACTTAAATAAAAAATTTTGTGAGCAGGTTGTGAGTTGATGTGAATGTGATATTACAGACAAAGTAATAGTATTTACACATATTTTAGAATTATAAATAATCAATTTGTTAATAACAAAATAGAAAATGGATTAATAAAATGAAAGGATTAATTAATTTTTACCTTTAAAATGCATATATGGGTATTAACGTCGAAAATTTCATTAAGAGATGTATTTTCTTTGAGTATGAGAGAAAAAGCAGAGAGGTCTCAAAATGGCAGCTCAACTTTATGAAATATTTTAATGTCAATTAATATTTTTTTAAAAATTTAAAAAAATTAAGATTTTAAAATTATTTTCTATATGGGAATATGTTTTTGATTACTTTTTTCATATATTTTTGTTTTTATTTCAATATTTAATTATCTAAATTAAATTTTTAATTTTTAGAAGAATGAAGAAAAAGGGAAAAATAATTTTAAAATAGGCAAAAAAAAATTAGAATAATTAGAATAAATTACTATAAATAATGTTATTAATTATTTTTTTTTTTTTGTTTTTAAATTTTTAAAAATTTTGATTCAAAATTGAATTTGACATTTGAGAAAAAAATCATTTTTTTTTTAAATTTATTTATAATAAAAAAAAGAAAAACGAAAAATTAAAAAAAAATTTTCTATATCATAATTTAAGATTAGAATTAAGTAAAAATAATTTTTTTTTTTTCAAATATTTTTTTATTTTTTTTTTTCACAATATTTTAAATTTTTTTTTTTTTTTTATTTCGT
>JAAAKE020144981.1:0-13160 GCA_010014785.2 Anisolabis maritima | reverse complement strand
AAAAAAAAAAAAAAAAAAAAAAAAAAAAAAAAAAAAAAAAAAAAAAAAAAAAAAAAAAAAAAAAAAAAAAAAACAAGAAAATGAAAATACAAAAAATTCGATTCTCAAAGAAATATCCCGGTTAATAATAAATATTTTATTAAATGGCGCCATAAACTCTTTGTATGCCACTGCAATAATTCTTTTTAATATTTTAATTTTAATTTTACAATTATAGTCAAATGATTAAAAATTATAAATTCAACTAGATATGATAAATTAAATTTACTCCAAAGGGAAGTATTAAGAAGGGGGGAGGGAGGAGTACCAGAGATGCTAATCTAAGGGGGGGACGTGAAAGAAGTATTTAATCTACAGGGGCGTTATAAAGATAATACTTAAATTTTTTTTGACCAGTATTTGGCATATCTCATTAAAAAAATACTAATTGTTATAAATTTTCAAAATAGTTAAAAATTCTATAATCTATGGAATAAGACCGTATATTAATTAGAAAAAATAATAAAAGTCTATGCATTTGTCGATGTTTCGAGGACTATGCGCATCTCATTGTGAGAAGAAACTAAGTAAGTAAGAATTTGCATAAATTGGTAAAGAACACAGAGCAAAGTAAGCCTTTCAAGCATTTTCATTTTGAGAGTGACTCTTCTTGTGAGTGGATCTCGGCGAGGCTGCTAATTAATGCTTGCATTGCTTTGGGAGAATACAAGGAGGTACTTAATAAATTAAATTCGCTTGTCGTGCTTAAGGAGCGTATCACTCCCCTCCCCCCGCCCCCTATCCTTGAAAACTTGATAAAAGTAAAAAAAAATTGGTTTGAAAGATCTTGAAATATTAATTATGTAAAAACTAAATTTCTAATTTTTTTCATCTAAAAAAATTTTGTTTGAAGTTATTTTTACTAATCCTTCCTAATTGTCCTGACTTTTATTTTTAATAGTTAAGCAAATTCAGTGTCAAATTTGGCCCCGAGGGTAAATGCCTATATATCTAATTACACCATTAGAATAATAAAATTACTTGCTAACAATTTCATCTCTTGAAATTACCATTAATATATTTATTAAAAATTTTATTTTTTATCTTATATTTTATATATTTTGGTAGTATAAAAAAAATGGAAAGATTATTGAAAATTTGTTATATACTAACTGTCTCACAAGAAATTAAACAAACGCTATCTTTTTCATCTTAATGGATAATTAGGAATGTTAAATGAAAACAAAATTTTATAATGTTTTAACAATTATGAAATTTATTATTTTTGGATTTTATCCAAAATTGATCTATTAAGGATAAATAAAAGATAGCGTTTGTCCAATTTCTTTTGAGACTGAAAGTATTTCCATGGAACAAATTTAACTAACAGAAATCAAAACAAATAAATATGGATGGTAAATATAATCCATTTTAAAACAAAGTTTATTATTTATTTTACTGAGTGTGGATGTTTATAAGTGATAATATATTTGAACTTTTATATAAAATAAAACTCTCCTTTTAAGAAAGATGACAAAGATCAAATCAGATGATTCATATCAAGATATTCATGGAATTACGATGTGGTATCATCTTCCTAGGTAATCAAAATTATCCTCATCATGTATTTGGTAAACTTAATAATTCCTAAGCAAAGCATGACTTGGTTAGTTTAAGTGCGATGATGATTATCCAATAAAAACAATTAAAAGGAAGGCGTTTCTCTCTGGAAGAAAATAATGAGTGGAGAAGGAAAAGAAATACTAAGTAAGAGTATTTTGAAATACCAAAGGTGATTCAATTTGTAAAGTCACTCACGGATGAGTTATGAAGCTGTTAAAAAGTTGTAGGTATTTTTTTTATAATTTATCCAATCTAAACTCATTGACAAAAAAATAGGCCCTTTTTTATTGTGAAATGCAATTGAAACTTTCACAGATGTTATCATTAATAATAAATTATATTTTCTGTTTAACTGTGGTTTATTTGTATTTAATACAAAATAAAAAAAAAAAAGATTGAATAAATTCTAGCAAATGGCAAAATTTTGTTAGTATTTTTGACGGTTCCCCGTAAAAAATGTCTTGCCTACCCCCCTGAATTTTGGCTGGACGATTTATAATTTGAAGCTGATGATGATTATGAAGTGACTGTTTCGATATCTTGAAAAGGGTTTAAAATAATTAGATCAATTTAAAGCTTTTAAGACCCAACAAATACATTTTGATTTCAAAATTTCGAGGAAAAAAACTTTGAAATTAACGGTAAAATATGTATAAGAATATTCTTTGCTAAAATTTTATGAATAAAATATTATTTTTGTAAAGGGTATTATATAGCTGTATAAAGAATCGATATTGCTTAATCTCCATCCTACTCTCTCTACTGGATAACAAGATTCGATATAAATGTTTTGTAATATAGAAATCTGCACAGGGTGGCTCTTATTGAGTGAAAATTCATCATCTGAATATAACAAGATTAATTTAGAAATTAAAAAAATCAAGAAAAAGAAATAACTACCATCAATAAATTAAATTTTGAAAATTTTATAAGAAAAAATATATATTTGATACAAGGTATTCGTGATGCTTTTATAAAATACTGCCAAATAAAGTAAAAAATAACTCCTAAATTCACGTGAACTCGTATCGCATAATTGAAGCTTCTTATAACAAAACACTGTTCTTCTTTTTGTCTTGGCCTTTCCCCTTGCGGGGTCGGCACTTTTAATTAACGAGAGATTCCACCAAAAAGCAAACCGGCCCGTCGTACGACCTGACTCGGGTAATTCGTGATCGCCATCCAGGTACTCACAAGAGGTAAACTTTTATAAAGTTTTTTTTTTTATGGATAAATGAAGGAAGTTCAAGAGTTAATATATTATTTTAAAAAAAAATTAAATATAGTGTGTGACAATGAATATAGAAAGAGAATATTTTTATTAACTGAGAGAGATTTTATTTATTGCAAAAAGTAGCCATCTTAGATAAGTTGCAGAAGTCGAGAAAAAAAGAGGGGGGAAAAGGAGAGGGGCTTGCAAAAATGAATGAGTCATATCATCTCCATCTCCATCTTCCTCAAACTCTAACTCTCTTCCTCCTTTTTTCCCCAAACTGGGGAGAGATCCAAAGTGAAAGAGACGACCCCAAAAGTAAAATGACAAGAAAATAACTGCCCTAGAAAAAGTTGCAGATTTTTTTTTTTTTTAGAAATCATTATCTTAAACAAAAATAGTGATATATGCAAAAAAAAGACTACTCAAAGTTTGCACATAAATTATCAACATATAAAATAAATAAGTAGCACACAACTGTAAATCAACCCTTTATTTCTTAATTGATATGTCTGACGGGTGTCCCCTCCCCCACTCCCTCTTCATGACGTTACGTCTCCGGTTGTCATTCATTTTAAATTAAAGCAATAACTCCTCTGTCTAGAGATCATCTTCTAACTGAAATAAATTTAATGATTTTGCTATTCAGTAACATATTCAAGTTGAGACGTCAAAACGGCTTTAAATTCTTTCTTAAAAAATAATATATAATTAATTGTTATCAATTAATAAATAATGAGGATATATTTAAATAAATACCTCTCTCCTTCATTTATCTCTTGGAAAGTATATAAATACAGCTTCCATATATCACGCGTTGCATAAATATCTTAGTGTTTGATTGCTGGAAAGTAGACAACCCAAATAACCAAATGACTAATGGATTTTTCGATTTCCTCTCCAATCATGCTCAGTTATTAATTTCTAGGGAGATTTAACAACTATACAGGATTGGTCCTCTGGGGCAATTAATTTAAAAATTAAAAGTTGGTCATTTGGATAGCCTATCTTCTAGTAAACAAAAACGAATTTGCATGTAGCAATCAGACGTTACTTTATTATATATTAATAGTTTGAGGCAGGTTAAGAGAGTTCCATTCCTGCCCTCATGGTGTGAACACACTAGTAGGGCTAGAATTTTTTTTTGGAGGGGGAGTAGCTTCGCTTTTTGAGGTAGTTATAATTAATAGGATAAAAAAGTGTTCATATATTTTAAAATAATTTCGCTGCTATATTGATACTATAAATAATTAATTTAATTGTTAGAATGAAGACATTTATGGCCAATGATTTTTAAAATTAAATCATTAAAAAATGAAATTAAGTAAAATGAGAAGAGGAAAATCGGGAAATTGTGGGTTAGTAGGGGGCTTGGACCGGATTCTGAGATTCGTGCAATTTTAACCAACTAAAAAAACTTCTATGCGTTGGATATTCCCTAGAGGGAAGGGAGTGATATATTTAATTAAAAAAAAATCATATATTTTTCATGTGAAATTTAGCATATGTCAATCAGAAGGATGTCACATAGATTTATTATTTTATTGTTTTTTCTTTTTTTTTTTTTTTTTTTTTTTTTTTTTAATAGAAAAAAATTGTGGGGATTTAAACCACAAAACGTCCTCCTTGCTGCGGGAGCAAATATTAGCTTTTGGGTTTGGACAAGCATAATATTTATTTTTTTAACTAATCAATATTATTTATTAACATTTTTATTAAATATTTTTTTTTTCATTCTTTAACTTTTTTTTTTAAACAAATGCAATCTGGTAATAATCAAATAATATAAAATTTCAAAATATATTTTAGAGATGGGTTATCTCAAATTTGTGGATCAAATTTTATGATAAAACCAATGGTAATAACATATTTTTTAAAATAAAAAGTGTATATTTATTTATCATAAAGTGAATAAATTTTTTATTTCATCAATTTAATTACGAATATCCGTGGCCGAGAGGTTAAAGAATTGACATTGTCAAAATTTATAACCATAAAAGCCAAGGGGTGTGGGTTTGGATCCCAGACAGTCCGATGAAAATTTATTTATATTAATTGGATATGAATTGATATAAAAAATATGTCTGGATTATATGTATTGTATTTAATATATATATTGTATTTCGTTTAAAGTCTATATGGGAGAGATTTTTGGTTTTTGGGTATTAATCAATTATCAATATAATAAAAATAATTTAATTAAATTAATTAAATTGGCAATTAAATCTCGTTTATTATCAAACATTGGAATAAAAATATTAAAAATGTTTATATATTGTTAGTATGGCAACGATTTGCCTTATCTTTTCCATGGGATTCTTAAAATCCTAAAGTTAAGGCCCCACACTATTTTGAGATGAAAAATAATTAATATATTTTAAAGATTATCTAATTTATTTTATGCACAGTTAATTTAATCAAAATCGTTAGAAAAAATCACAAAAACTTAAAAAATAGAAGGGTAAAGTAGACCTTAAACAATTTTAGGGGGAAAGGGTTAATTAATTTCAAAAGTTATCTAATAAATAATTGTTTTATGAATCTTAATCATAATCATTAAAGCGAATTTCGAGAAAATTGAAAAAAAATCTTAAAAAGTGCATCAGTAAAGTACTAGTGCTCTTTGCAAGAGAAGAGAGTACCTAGTTTTAATATAAGATTTCAGCTTCGTTTTTGAAAAATCTTGTTTACACACACACAGACCATTTTGTGAAACCCAATTTTTTAGACTTAAGGGACCTCAAAACATGTATTTCAGTTGAAATCTCGATCGTAATACTTTCCCTATACCATATAATAAAGGAGAAAGTAAAATAAAAAATATTAATAGAATGTAATTTAATTTCATTTGTTTTTGTTTATTCTTTAATTATTTAACTTTTTTTTTTATCATTTAATCTATGATATTTCAAAAAGAAATTAATAAAATGAAGTTGAGCAAAGAAATGGGAGAGAGAAGGGCCGAGAACAATGGGCTTTTCATGCTATTTTTTGTGGCCAAGGTGCCTAACAGGCTTGGATGGCTTTCAAAGGAAAAACCCTTCATCTAGCTCTTCACATCACATGAATTTATCAAATTGGTAAATTGTTTAAAACAGAAAACAAAATAAATTTATGTGTATGACCATTTTTATGAAATTTCATTAAAAAACAAATTAAGTTATAACACACAAAAAATTTGTATCCGCTAGGGTTGATAACCACTAGTATATCAAGAAAGAATTTTGCAATCTATTGGTAAATGAATTCTAAGTAATTTAAAAAAAAAAGAAAAAGTAGTAGAACGCTCGCTGGCCAGAGAAAAACTTTTTCACAAAAGGGGAGGGTGTTATTCACTAATTCAAAATTATAAAAGTTCTAAGTGAACAAATCAGCCAATATCTTTATTTAATTTAATAAGGCGTTATTTGAAAATAATAATATAGTGAAACCTCTATATACCGGACACCCACGGGTCCGTTATAAAGAAATGTCCTGGATTTGGAGGTTAAATGAAAACATCCGTCAAAAGAAATCGTTCTTAATTTCGAGGTTTTACTGCATAATAATAAATATTTCGTTAACCATATCTGTATTTATTTTATATTTAAATTAAGGAGTTCTCTTCAAGAGATTATTTTGGGAATGCTAATAAGTATTAAAAAAAATTCTATACTTTTATTCTATCAGACAGATTTGGGTTTAAACTTATTTCTTTTCTTAAAAAGTATTTTTGTTAGAGAAGTTATATATTCTAGCTTAATTAATATGAAAATACAAATATAAAAAAAATATGAACAAAAATTACATGCGTATTTTTACATCTCAAATTTCTATATTCCTAAAAATTATAAAGTTCTAAGCCTTATGGTGATTATCTAAAATTTTGTTCCCCTATACCCAGAAAACCCCCTAAAAAGAAAGGAAATTTCTCTCTCTAACTGGGGAGCTATTGACCATAGAAGATTTTTTTAGCACCAAATATTTCGTAATCTAAATTTATCCCGCCGAAATAAAAACTTAAGAAACCTTTATTTTAATTTTATAATATCAAATTAATTTTTACTTTCTTTTACCTATATATGAAATATATATTAGGAAAGTATTGCTATCGCAAAAAATAATTGATGTGGCGATTTCGATAGAAATACACGTTTAGAGGTCCCGTGACTCTAAAAAATAGTCTGTCTGTTTGTGTGTCTGTGAGCAAGATTTCTCAAAAACAAAAAACCTATGAGGCTGAATTTTTGTATTTAAGCTAGGTAGCTTCGTCGCTTGCATTTCGAAGCTTTTCAATAAAATTGACAAACGGGTACTTACCGATGTATTTTTTAGTTTTTGCGATTTTCTCAAAAATGGTTCTAGCAGTTTTGATTAAAATTTAAATATCAATTATTTATCAGATGATCTTTGAAATGTAATAATCCTTACCACCCCTCTCCCCACCTAAAAGAAATTATTTGCGGCCACGTTTATTTTTGTACATTTTTGGGCTTTTTATTTTCTCTTGAACTACTCTAACGATATTGATTACATTGGTTGTACATTGTTCTATTAAGAGATGAAGTAGAGAAAGTCTACCTTGGTGTACCGAAGCAAAAAATCTGGGGTGACAGCACTTCACTCAGCTTTCCTTAGCTTAGGTAAGAGAAAGTTGTGTGATGTGAGTTCAAAGCAGATTTTTTTAAAAAGTGACTTCATATCTAATAAGTCTTTTTGAACTCTTTATATAATAAAAACCGATCAATAATAAATAATATTTCTATGAAAAACTTAACAGATATAATAATTGTAATAATGTGTTGAATATTTTAAATTATATATATTAATAAAATAAATTTGTTATCAATAAATTATTAAATTCACTCTACAATATTTAAATTTAAACGGAGAATATTGAATTTTTGAATAATAATCATTAAATATGAAATGATGATAGGTTTATTAGGAGATATTAATTTTTTGTTTTGGTAAAAAAAATGATAAATGAAAGTTTTGATAGGGTTTTATAAAGAAGGAAGAGAATAATAAGCAGGGTCATTTCCCGATTGAAGTGCAGTTCAAGTGAAGCAGAAATCAGAGAATGTTTTTTCTGATGTGCAAGTCAAGATTGTTGATGGTGATACATTTCTCAAAATATCTATTGGGTTGAATGATCGATCTCTTCAGATCAGATTGATCTATTACCTAAAGTAAATAAATAATCTTTGGGAATTTACTTTTGTTCTTTTTTGTATAATAAGTGAATATCCGTCAGTAATTTTATTAAAATTTTACAATAACAATTTTGATAAGTTTTCTACATGTCTATCAAATTTTATCACAATTAATTAATAATTAGAGCAGAAGATTATAATTTAAATAAATACGGTTTATGGCGCCTCTCTGGCTAATGTATAAACTACTTAATAATAGTTGAAAAATTTCTCTCATATAATAATATATTAATTTATAGGAGAGAAATTTTTTTTTAATTTTATATTTTTGTTATTTTCTACGAGGGTTGCCTTTTATATTTCGGGATTTGAAACAAATGTTTTTGTCCATGCAATATTGAATGTATACTGGTCCCACTAATGCCCAAGGATACCTCACGATGTCACATGACGATCTTGCAGTATCAGTTCACGCACAGCATCAATGTTTTCCGGAACAACAACGGATTTTGAAAGACCTTCACGAAATTCGTCCTTAAAGATTGAAGTCGGCAAACCATCAATAAACAGTAGTCCTTGATGGTGCTTCATCGCCAAAAACCGAGATGATTTCAAGTTATTGTAAACTATACAAATAGCGCTCGTATGTCAATAAGTTCTGAGTACGTAGACCATCAAAAATGTCAAACTTTACGATAGAAGGGTCAACAGCACTAATTTAGCGCAATCCCGAAATATAAAAAACAACCCTCGTATTATAGAATCGGCATGAAAATTTTGGTTCAAATTGGTACTTATTTATTCTACTCATTTAATACTATCATTTGTTTTACTTTGAAAAAGACAAACTCTTACTAATACTAGTTTATTATACGACCTATACAAAACAAGATAAAAATTTTTCTTTGTTTTTTTTCATATAATTAATTTACTACCTTTTGTTTTTATGTAGATCGTATAATAAACTATTAAGAATACCTCGAAGGAAATCGTTTGTCTACTTCTGAAGAATATATGATTATTATAGTAATAACTAATATTTTATTAATTTTTCTTTTCACATTTGAAATAAAAATGAAAATTAATTGTTTAAAAAAAATTCCATAAGATATTATATTTATAAGGAAAAAAAAACTAATTAGATTTGACTAATAAATGATGTATATACGTAATTTAAATATTTTTTATAATATTTGAATTTTAACAAGCAAATGGGGGTGAAATTGGATATCTAGAAGAAGTAGTGATGAAAAAAATACTATAAAAGAAGGCGGCATTAAGTGGATAATAGTATAAGAGCATGTTTTTAATACTTATATATTTATCAAAAGAATGAGGAGTTGCTTAAGGCCAATTGAACAGCTTCTACCATATTATTTAGTCTTATGAGAAGAATTAATTTTAATAAAATATAATTGTCGGTTTTAATTTTAAAGAAGCCACTAGCACCAAAAGGAGAACAACTTATAAATATATCTAATTCACAAGTATGCGTCTGTCTGTTTGTCCCTTTTGTCCTTCCTTTTTTTTATTTGCTACTTCCTTTTTACGAAAAAAAAATCAAATTTATTAAAATTTGTTTGTTGGTCCTTTTCTGAAAGAAAGACAGACAATTTTTTTTATTTAAGGGTGGATGAAATTAAAAAAAAAATAAATATATTATATATATTATGAAAATGGTATGTGCAACATACTAGCATGTTTCTAATATTAAATATAGAATTTAAAAATTATTTAAGTGAGGCGGATAGCAGAGCGGAATATTGTAGTAAAGGTGAAATAAAAGAACGTAGGTAGTTAGGTGTTTTTATTTTTATGGGCAACTCAACAGACGTTTCGGTCGACTATGAGTCCATCTTCAGAGCTGAGATATTGTCATAAATTTAAAAAAATTAAAAGTTAGTCTATGAAGAGAGATCAAAACTATTTGATTTTGACATTTTTTTTGTCCATTATTTTCGTTCCAGTTTGGCAGCCTAAATTTATTTTAGATTTTCTTCGAAGTTTTTAATTCAAGGTTACTTGACTAAAATTTAATTTAATATTTTTATTTGCAATTTTTCACTCTTCACCATGTTTTAATTTTAATTTACTCTTGTTTTTATAATCACCCCAGGCCCCTCTTCATCACTGATATTGTTTCGATCATAAGAAGAAACAAAAAGTACCTTGGGCCTCATTTGGGGTTCTATTTCCCATCATTTCCACTTTATTATTTTATTAATTATTATTTATTTCTAAAATGTAGATAAGCTTAGTAATGATCCTCATTGTTTAATAATGCCTCATTTTTTAATAATGCATAAATCAAAAAAGGTCCACTGATCATTCCGCCTTGGAAAGCATTGCCTACGAAACAAACTCCTCATTCGTATTGGCATGGTAGCCTTTATTTTGATCGGCCAATCAAGAGCTTTAATTTATATAATTTATTCGTCCTATAAATAAGTGTTTAAAAAAAATTAAGTTTCCATCTAGAGAAGAGATGGGGATTTTCTAAGATCATTTTGTATTTTTTAACTAAAATTACACTTGATTAAATATTATTAGATAAATCTTAATAAAGTATATTTATCTTTTTATTTAAAATTAATATAATATAATATCCAATAATATATTACATGTTATATAATTAAATATAGATTTTTTTTTATTTTTAATAAAAAATAAAATCAGGTAAAAATTAAATAATTCTGATATACAGGTAAATATGGATTAAATTAAATTCTCTTTCAACAAGAATAATTTATAGATTAAATTTTTTCTAGATCCTTTCATAATTGCATGATGTCAAAGTTTACCAAATACAGAAGAAGATTGTTCGAGGCTTGAGATTATATTTATAGATGATTCTTTGTATAAAATGACACATTCATGGCCCTGTTTTCTTATTAATTTAAATAGTAGTTGTCATTGATACTTCTTGTTTTTTTTTTTTTTTTTTTTTTTTTTTTTTAACCTATAATCAGATTTTTTAGAATTTATAAAGCGTCGGGGAATTTTTTAAAAATATGTTCGCTGGAAAAAATCCTATTATTTATCTCTTGATATTGTAATCAATTTTTCTACTTCGTGATGAGCTATAAATTTTGCACACATCTTAGATGACCAATCAAGAAATATCAACCAGGGATCAATGAAGTTAGTCCGTACTGGTCCTCTTCGTTTGCCAGGTGACCTGTAAGCCATCGAAGGGGGTTGGTAAGGAGTTGCCGTCGGCTACTGACAGCTTCATTTTACGAGAGAGGAATAAAAAATATAACAAGAGCCAGGAAAAAAAATATATTTTGCGTAATCATCCGTTTAACGCAGATAATTTGGTATCAGTAGAATGGCACCAGTTCTATCACTATAATTATTTTACTGGAATAAAAAATCTTTCGATTTTCTAATTCGTAGAAAAATATGAAAGTTTAAGGAAAAATGATCAAATTTTTTATAAAATAAACATTATAATTAAAAAAAAAAAAAAAAAAACTTAGAAATTAAGGTTACATACATTTAAAAAAATTATGAGCCTCCCTCCTTCATTTACTATTTAAATTAAAATATTTTTTTAAGTTGTGTGAATAATATAACATCGATGTGTCTTCATGAAAAAATGTGGTTGGCTTAACGTTTGACATTAATGAGTATGACAAACCAAGTTTTAGCTACTGTAACATTTAAATAATAATAAAATTTATAAACGAGGGAACACCGTAATAAAAAGTTTCTATATAATTTCGAAGTAATGTAAAACGAATAGATAAAATTTCGCTAAGAGATGAAGGGGTAAGTGAAGGAGCAATAAAAGGGAAGTATATTATGAGGTCATTAGAATCCTAAAACTCAAAAAGTGAATTCATCTTGACGGAACTTTGGTGACATTTCTTTAACAAAATGAGAAACCTTAAAGTTATGGGATGAATAATAAATAAAAAAAAATATTTTCACGTTTTGGTTTTTGCCCTTTTCAATTTTAATGAGACTACCTTTGATGTGATAGTAAATAAGAAGTCTTATATTTTATAGTGAGACAAGGGAGAAGAGAAGAAGCCATCGTAACTCGGTCCTTAGGGGTTGGCCTGCATAATGAATGGAATTGCCAAGTTTAAAACCCTAAGTGCAGCTGCTTACTCTTCTGAAGGCAAATCACTTGATTTCAAATCGTTTAATCTGTTATTTATTTTAACTTTTAGAAATTAAAAAATATGTATAAGGAACGATTGAATGATCTTCTTGTCAGAGAGAAGACGTCCCTTCTAAATGAACACTAAAATTATAAAATATATATTATACGTTAATATTATAATACTGTTTTAAAATAAGATAGTGCCCCATTAGGTGATAAACCTTTACACAAATTTTTTTTTTCACCTTTTAAATAAAAATGATCTTTCGAGTAACAAAATTTTTTCTGATGTATTTTTTTGTTAGAGATTAGAGACTCTTCTCTCTGCAGTCATATGACAAAAGGTTTTACTGTGAAGAGTTCCCGTTTCCTTCACCAAAAGGAGCTTAATAAGGTTGAATAATTTTCAGAGTTTCTCTATGTAATGAGATAGGTTTATTATCTTATATCCAATTTTCTAAGAATAAATCTTCCACTCAAAGGATTGTTATGAAATTTGGTACAGACCTGGAGGCAAACACACACACAGGCACATTAAAATTTTGTTTAGCATTTTTGGGTTCCTTTTGACTTGAAACGTAAAGATATTTTTAAAAATTGAGCGAGTTAAATTTTTCATGATAATAGTACTTTCCTTTTGCTATGACATATAGAATAATAGTGAGGGAAAGTAAAATTCTCCTTAAATTAAGATTTTTTTAGAAATGTTCTGGATACGGCACTAAGTAACATTTATTATTAATAATAATTGAATTTTTTTATTTTAAATCAGAGACAACGTTGGTCTTAAATTTTAAATACCAAATTGTCTATATCTAGATTAATTTTTGATGAATTTATTCTTAAAATGGATTCAAGCTTTTCTTCTGGCATGTCGAGGCCCTGAAGATATTGAAAACCGGCCGTGGGTTGTGCACCATTGTCTTAAAGTGATATTTTTTATTTTATTTTGTTTTTCCTTTTTCCAGAGACGAGTTGCTTTTGAGTTGGGAGGTTTATATTTTTTTTTTTTTTTTTTTTTTTTTTTTTTTTGGAATAAGGGGAATGTTTTTTATAATTATTATTATTAAAAAACATATGCTAATTTTTTGGATCA
>JAAAKE020144970.1:0-13162 GCA_010014785.2 Anisolabis maritima | reverse complement strand
CAATTAATAAAATTTAAATATAACCTCTGAGTCCACCAAATGAAAATCTTTCACAGAATTCAGCAGCGATTATTAAAAATATTGATTTCGGATATTTGTCCTAAAAATATACAATTTAAAAAAAATTGAAATTAATAAAATAAATATATTAAAATAAATATTACATTACATTTTCAGATATGTCCGAATCTTCATTTTTAAATTCTTGTTTTTTTACCATTCTTTATCCTTATCTATAAAGATATTTAAAATTATAAAAACAATTAATATTATATCAATTTTTAAGTACAGTAATTCAAATTTCATAATTAGCTAGGAAATAGGTTAGTAAAGATTATTTTATTGGAACCTCCGAAGTTTTCATTTATTAACTTAAAACAATCTTGAGATCTTGCAAATATACTTTTAATTAATAATTTAGACTGTTAAATTTTTATTGAGCCCCTGTCATTTCTTTTAATCATGCATAATCTTTTAAAAATTATTCAAAATATTTTCAAAAGCCGATTAATTATTATATTATAGATATATTACAATATCTGAAAGGTATATATCTATAAATATATAAATAAGTAGAATAGAACTAAACAACAATAATGACGTCACAAAAATAATTTTTTAAAACAGGCGGGTAAATTTTCCTTATATTAAAAAAAAATATTCAAAAACTCTTTTTACAGCTGCTAACGGCCCTCCTGGGTGGCCGCCCGCTGGAGGCAGGTTGCGATCTTCAGTAAGTAAATGTAGGTTTCCTTTAGATTAAAAAATTTAAAACCTGCAGTGTCTACTCGATTTGATTCAGTACGGGTCGGTTCGGTTTGGTTCGGCCAGTTCAGTTCACCTTTCAGTTCTTTTAACTTTCAACCAAAACGAACGATACCAACCCGTAGAGAATCAGCTACACCATTACTAAAACGAAATTGACCTCTAGAATAATTTGATGAGTTTTTTATTGGCAAAATTAGCCATATATATATATACTATATATATTATATTATATAGCCGGGTCACGTTTTTTAATAAAAATTAGTTTTAATTATTATTATTATTTTAAAAAACTCATTCAACAAACAGCATGCAATAACATATTGTTATTAATTATTTGAAGAATTGAATGGATTCAATTTTTGAGATGTTTTTCCCTTCCCATAGACAATTTGGACATCACCCAATTGTGTCGTTGGTATTATTGGGAGTAACATAATTTCAATTTTCTTACCCCAGGAGGAGAATTTTGGTAAAATTGTATAATTTTTTGCAAGCCGGATATTCGAATCCAAGCGATGTTGTAAGATTCGTAACCCAAAGCTTATCCGATTTACCATAACTTTGTATTCAAACAACCAATCAGATTTATGAATTTGGTTTAGGATTGTGAACCAATCAAAGAATAATTATTACAACTGCTGATTTACTAGGTACATCCAGCTTTATTAGATGCTTTTTGTGAAAATAAAAATGTCAGATAAATCAAATTTTCAAATTGAAAGCCGTCGATTGACTCGGAACTTTTTTTTAGATTGTGTTTTATTGTTGTTATCGGAGCACAGGCAAATAAAAAATTAAAACTATAAAGCAACCATTTGGTCACCTCAAAAATGGCTCTTCTATATTTAAATTAACAGAACCCTATTTTTTAGTCACTATTTAAGACGCAAAAAAACTTCGGACAAAATTTTTAAAGGGTAAAAAATTGAAAAAAATTATAAAATTTTATATTTATTTGAAAATCCATCATAAGAAATGAAAGTATTATACATACCTACTTCACAAAAAAGATGTCTGTCCAATCTAAAAAACATCCTTAGAAACCAAATATCTTCTTAATTATTTCTCAAATTATAACAATTATAAGTTGTTTATTATTGTTTTAGATTAGAATTGTGGCATAATTAATTTACCCTTCTCATTCAAAATTTTTTTCAGACATATCATAAGGGGTTAAATTTTACAATGGAATAATATTTTTATTTCTGTTTACATTTTTTGTTTATATTTGAAGACATTATTAAAAGTCAAAGTTAGTAAAAACCTTGATCATGAAAGATTAAAATCATCCTTAAAAGTCAGTCGCTTCCCGTCCAAAGCGAGATAAATTTATTTAAAATATATTGGATACCAAATAATTTAATGAGTCTAAATTGCCGCTAATGCCGAAAAAGTCTTAAAAACAAATCATCCTTTTTATGTTATCCTTTCCCAATAGGGAATCATGGGTTCAGTCTCTAGAATAAATTCTCTAAACACTTCAAAACTAAAAAACTTAAAAAATGTTTTCAATCATTTTTTTCTTTTTTTTTTTTACTTAGACGCTATTATAAATTGTATATTTATTTACTCAAATGAATATTTGTATATTGTCCTTAAACATGAATATACTCTGTCCGGACTCGAAATTCCAAGAATATTATCTGCACTTTAAAACTATTTAGGCTACAAGTGTCCCGCCCCTTACATTACTTCTGGTCTTCAGCATTGCCGTTTCTTTGCTTCTAAGAGAGAGGGATGTTCACATTCATGGCTCTTTCTATGCCTCTCTATACCTCACTGGAATTATGAGAACGACAATATTTTATCTAAAAAAAAAAACTATAACTAGTTATTCCTAGACAGAACAACCACTATTTCCAGTAAAATAAAAAAAATTCAATAATTTTACAATTTTTTTAAATTTTATCCGAAAATAATTATTTATACATTTTATAAAATAATTATTCAACTTCTTCAATTGTTGGTCCACCACCCACTGTTTCACTTCCTGGATTTACTTTATAAATTTTAGCCATAATGGGTCCACAAACTTTCGAAATTTCTTTTTGTTTATTTTCAAATTCATGTTTATCTGCATTTTGATTCTCTTCTAGCCAACGGATTGTCTCTTCAATTTTCCTGTGTAAAACTCTTTTATCATTTTGTGAAATTATATTTTTAAATTGTTCATTTTCGTATGCATTTTTAATTTGATAACAGTATGATTCGAGGCCATTTCTTGATGCTATTTTTGATCGTTGTTGTTCATCCTCAGCACGATATCGTTCTGAATCAGCAACCATTCGATCGATTTGTTCTTTACTGAGACGACCTTTATCATTTGTGATTCGAATTTTATTTGCCCTTTGAGTTGCTTTTTCAACAGCTGATACATTCAAAATTCCATTGGCATCAATATCAAAAGTGACTTCAATTTGAGGAACGCCTCTTGGGGCTGGCGGAATTCCTGAAAGTTCAAATTTTCCTAAAATATTGTTGTCCTTTGTCATTGATCGTTCACCTTCGAAAACCTGGTAATAAAAAAAAATCAAATATTACTTAATCAAAGGAAAAAACCTCTTAATACTTATCATTTTATCTGATATGTTTAATAAAAATTTCCAATGAAAAAATAAAAGTGAAGTGTTATTGAAATTGTCAACATATGATTTGCAACTCTCTTCCCAATCTGTACCTCAAAATTTTGAGAAATTTAGGGATATATTATCATACATATATATAATTTAATTCCACCAAAACCCCAAAATAGTGACGTGCTCTTAATATTTTGGAAAATAATCGAAATCTCTAACCTTAGCTCTTTTTGTAATCATTCAAGCCCTAGTCTAAAAAGCGTTAAAACTTGAGAACTATTACTTTTATTAATTAAATGTATAACCTAAACTGCTATTTTTTCTAGTTTTAGTTTTTATATCAATACCGTGCGATTCCCATTTCATCCATGAAATCGTATTATGCCACAAAGGCCTTCGTTTGATTCCTAGCTCTGCTATATATCTATTTATGTCTAAAACTCCTAAGCACTCGTAGCGAGTTGTTGGGTTATATTCTTCAAATTAAAAATACAAAAATCTTGGAATTACAAAGTTTTATAATAAATTAAATGGTAGTGTCAGTTCCATAGGCATTAATCCCCCTTCTTTGGTAGAGGTAGAGTTCTTGTCTCACGTATCAAAGGTCAATGATTCGCTTCCCGTCCAAAGCGACAAAAATATATTTAAATTATATGGGATACCAAATAATCTAATAATTAAGGGCGGAGACTAAATGGCCTCAAATGCCGAAAAATATAAAAAAGTCTGCAATTCCTCCGAGTAAAATTACAATTGAAAATAAATCATTTCATTATTCATCACACTTATTCATTTTTAACATAAGTGAAAATAGAGCACTTGGTCTAAC
Source organism: Anisolabis maritima (assembly GCA_010014785.2). Lineage (NCBI taxonomy): Eukaryota > Metazoa > Arthropoda > Insecta > Dermaptera > Anisolabididae > Anisolabis > Anisolabis maritima. The sequence goes on along the minus strand of JAAAKE020144970.1, from coordinate 8,989 downwards.
CTAAATAGTAATTGAAGGACAATAATATTGAAATAAAAAGGATCGTAAATCAATTATAAACTACTTTCCAATTTTCTTGATAAATTGAAAAGGAACAGAGGCAATATCAAGATCCATCCACTTTAAGAAATTTAAAAAATACTTTATTAATAATTTTTTGAAATATATAATATATAATATTTTCACCCCTAAAAAGTGGAGTATTTTTTGAAATAGCAGCAGAATTAGTAACTAAAAAGCAACTAAATTCAATTAATTATGTTCATTTATTGGTATTCCAAACTTTTATTCAGCTATAGCTTAGGCCACCATTACAGCTGATATTGATTCTCAATCAATATATAAAATATTTTTAGATTTTTTTTTCTTCTAAATTTTAAAAATTTCTCTTAATTATATATGATGAGATGCTTCGGAGGTAGCAATTTCAAGAGGTAGATGTGATCAGCATTTCTATACACGTATAATTGAAATTCTAAAGGGAAATATTTTTAAAATTATTTCAAAATTGTCCATCTAACTCTCACAGAACATTTTGATATTGTTATAAATAAATGTGGGTGGATATTAGACTCGGGAGTCGAACCTCGAAACATACCGATGCTTCGGATAGGTTGGAGATTCCGAGTTCGATTCTTGGCGGTCACTTGATCCACCGACAAAAAATATACTCTCAAAAAATTATTTTATATAATAGTGTGACTGCTGCCTGACGAGACATATATTTATTTGTTTATATCAGATTCATATGAATCGAATAGATCTCGAAAAATCTTCTAATAATAGAAATGTTTCAAAGATGCTCAAAAAACTCTTCAATAAAACTACCAGCAAAAAAAAAAAAAAAAAAAATACTATAAAATAATTATTAAAAATTGAATTATATCAAAGCAAATTTTCTTACTCTGAAATTTGGATAGGTTCCCATTTCTTAAAGCACTTTGCCCATCTTTAAAAGTTAATTTTTTTGGGAATAACTATTTTATTAGTTTAACTAATTACTACATATTGTTAGAGAAATACCTGAACGAGAACTCCTGGCTGGTTATCGGAATAAGTAGTAAAGATTTCCGTCTGCTTAGTAGGGATGGTAGTGTTCCTCTTAATGAGGATCGTCATGACGCCTCCAGCAGTTTCAATACCCAAGGATAAGGGCGCCACATCAATCAAAAGGACGTCTTGTACCAAATCACTCTTTTCTCCATGCAAAATGGCAGCCTGAACAGCAGCGCCGTATGCGACAGCCTCATCTGGGTTGATGGATTTATTTAATTCTCGGCCGTCGAAAAAATCCTTTACAAATCAACAAAAACTGGTCAATATTTGAATCTTGCAATCTTTAACGAGTTCGAGATGATTAAATTTATTAATAAATATATATAGAAGATCTACTTTTTTAAAAAATACTATATTTAAATTTTATTGAATTTATATTTAAATTTTATTAAATTTATATTTAATTTCAGGGCCGCCTCATACTTCACAAATGAATCAAAATGAATGAATCAATCCATCAAAATCACAAATGAATGCCTCCTAGAATTTTTTAGAATATCCTTATAAATGATAAGTATCCCTGCTCTCTTATAGTTTTCTTCCTCTTCCTAAACGGATCTTCTCTTCTCTCAACGGCTCTGACTGAATTCTATTGTTTTTTTTAACAACTAGTCCCTTTTATTTTTTAGCAAATGCCTCTCTGGAGCTAGATGAATTTAAGGGTATAAAGAAAAATTACTTAAAAAAGCTTATCAGCAACTTTAATTTTTTTTTTGAAGATTTTGTTTTTAAAGACGCAAATTCTGATTATAATCGAAATAAAAAAAAATTAAATCTGATATAAATAAGATAAAAATATTGTAATATTCTTAAATAAAATAAAAAGAAATAAAAAGTATTAATATTATATTTACTATTTCACTTATAAATATAAATTATTATTATTATTATATTTATAAATTTAAATTTCAAATCGCTCATTAATTTTGCTTAATAAGTGAGGCATACAAAAACTTTAGACTTTTTAATAAAAAAAAACATTTTTCTTCAAATGAACTTTGAACGTTTAAAATAAAATACTTTTTTAAAATTTATTCATCATACCATTGGTTGCAGAAATTAGTTCATGTTTAGTTGCCTTCCATCTTTCAAGCAAAAACGAAAGAATTTATACAACCCATGGTAGATATCATGAGGGTTTTTGGAAGTTGGAATGTTGGAATGAACCCATCAAAATAAAATTGAAACCAAAACCAAGGATTAAAATTCTTCTATATATTGTCCTAACTAATATAATGATAATATTTTACCTGCAATAATTTTTGTATTTTCGGTATTCTTGTAGAACCTCCTACTAAAACGATTTCATCAATCTTAGATTTTTCCATTTTAGCGTCGTTAATTGCCTTAAGAACAGGATCCAAGGTGGATCGAAAAAGATCTGAATTGAGTTCTTCAAATCGTGCCCTGCTCAATGTAGCATAGAAATCAATCCCTTCATAAAGTGAGTCAATCTCGATATTTGCCTGTGTGGAGGATGAGAGTGTTCTTTTTGCTCGTTCACATGCAGTTCGTAGACGACGAATCGCTCTCTTGTTGGACATAATATCCTTTTTATATTTCCTTTTGAATTCGTTGACAAAATGAGTCACCATTCGGCTATCGAAATCTTCTCCACCCAAATGAGTATCACCTGCAGTGGCTTTCACTTCAAAAATTCCTTTAAAATATATTTTTATAAGAAACCTCTTAAAAAAATCATAATTAAAGGAGGTATAAGATATATATTTTGTTCTCATATAACTCTTTGCTAATGCATTTGCTTTGTAGACATGTTTATCCATATTTTTCCCTTACAACAGAGGTCCCATAGTATTTCGTTTCACCCCTCTTAATGTTATAGGATTATTCTGTTAGATCGTAAGCCTCGCTAACCCATACAATATTTAGCATGACGGTTAGATCCCTTAAGTTAATAATTAAAGAAGAAGAAGAAGCGGCTAGTATTTTTTGTTCTTCCTCTATACATATATTCGCATCATATTAATAATTAAACACATATTTCAAATTCACAAATATTTTATCAGAAAATACTATTTAAATAATATTTTTGAAATCCAAATGGATATTTTGAAACCTTTGGCAGCATCAATGCTCACTTTGAAAGCCTCTATTTTATCAAATAACTTTACAAATCTCCCTCAAAGATCTTTTATTAATTATCTTAATTACATCAACTTTTGATTCATATTACCAAGCAGAAATGATTTTATAGTCCGATCGGTTTCAGAATTCTAAAATTCTTATCCCCAGTCCAAAACTAATAAGGCCTCCTCTTTCCCGGACAATCAAAACGGCACTGCCACAACCAGAGCTTGTTGGTTTATAAAAGGAGAGAAGCCCACATCCTTAACTCATTCCCTGTCTCCCTTTACCTCTTTATAATTCCATAACTGGCCGGACTTATTTTACTTTAATATTGTATTAATTATTAAATTTAAAAACATTTTCTACTATACAGGTAACTGCCATTAAATATTTTTTTAAAATAAATTCTTTAGTTCTTGAAAAAAAAAAAGTAAAAATAAAGTATTTTTTATTATCTAATTTGACTTGGTCGGTTATGTACTGATCACATCAGTTTAATTATAACCTAAATTATTCACATGGTAATTTTACGGGATCCTTCCTTTGAAAAAAAATTCCTATCTACTCTAACGTAAGTAAAGAAGACAAAACAAAAACGCTGTTAGGGTGAGTAGTTTGTCTTCTAATTGATTGAATGAGGCTACACTTCTTTATCTTATACTATTATTACTATTATATTCAAAATATTGATTGAAGTATTAATTTTTTCCTTTATGGCCTTTCTTGTTTTTATTATAATCAACTATTCAATCATTTTATCGCTTCGTTTATCATTTCATTTTGTTTTTAATACATTTTTTAGAGAATTAATTAAAACGTCCCTCATAGAGTAGAGCCTGTCCTAATTTCTTTCTATCGACATTATCGCCTTGAGCAGATGGATGAGTTAATTAATTTGGGAGGGACTGTTACTTACCATCGGCGATGGTAAGAACAGAGACGTCGAAGGTCCCGCCGCCGATATCAAAGATGAGTACATTGAGTTCGCCTCTGCCCTTTTTGTCGAGGCCGTAGGCGATTGCGGCGGCTGTCGGTTCATTGATGATGCGTAAAACATTGAGACCAGCTATTGTGCCAGCATCTTTGGTCGCTTGTCGTTGGGAATCGTTGAAATAGGCCGGTACTGTGATCACTGCATTGGTCACCTTACATCCTAGAAACGCCTCAGCTGTTTCTTTCATTTTCGTCAATACCATTGATGAGATTTCTTCTGGGAAAAATGTCTTCATCTCGTTACGAAACTCGACCTGAAATTAATCAAAACAGTCTGGGACACCAACATTTTATATATTTTTTAAAGACCTATATGTTTGGAGTGAACTTCAAAGTGCTCAAAATCAAATTTTATTATTGGTATTTGAATTTCCCACTTATTTGATATTTATTTTAATAATTTCAAAATTAAAAGAATTTAATATTATCTATATTTCAAAGGAAAAATTTGGAGGTTGACACAATATTTATGCTGTCATCATTTTCTACCAGGTTCTCCTTTTAGGCCGTTTCCACTCTTCTGTTTTATATAGAATATCCTGCGTCGACATGTTCTTAACTGACTAATTAAAAGAACTAAAGGAGTTCTGTGAAAATGCCACTTAAGAAAAAATTTAGTTTAGGACTGCGGGGGACACATACTTATGGGAGACAGTTTTCGAAAAAAAAAAAAAAAAAAAAAAAAAAAAATTATTAAAGTTAAAATAAAAAAAGATATGCTCTGTTAATGTATAGAGCTTTTTTTAAAGTCTTTTTGGGCATCTGAGGCCATTTAGACTCCGTCCTTATTAATGTATAGAGCTAGGTGAAATATTTATTTATTTTTTATAATTAGTAGGTATATAAGACAAAACTTATTAACAGTCAAAAATATTTCTACCTTCCAGAGCGGGGATACTATCGACGACTTTGGTAACGATAGTCCCTCCCTCTAACCGAAATTCAGCAATGATAGGTTAGTCTTCTCTTCTCTAAACTTAGATCCCCCCCTGGCCGAGAGGTTAAAGATATTAAGATTGTCAAAAGCCAAGGGGTGTGAGTTCAGATCCAAATGAAAATTTATTTAAAACAATTGGATGCCAAGTGTTTTATAAATTGTATTTTAATTAAGAAAATAATACCCTAGTCATATTTATTACAAAAGAAAATTCTCAAAATTTCTTATTATTTTTTATTTTTTAAATAATCTCCTATCTCATTTACAAAAAATGGGAAGTTTCGAAATATTTCTTAGCAAATAATCTGATTAAGAAAATAAAAAAAAAAAAATTTATCTGTTTGTTATTTTGTTTATGATTAAATATAGCAAAATAACAAAAAGGATTATTTTATTAATATTTAATTTTGAATATTTGATTTTCTCAATCATAACCAGATAAATAAGAGGTTTTTATTTTCAATCTAAAAAAGAGTTTTTATCTCTTTTGATCGTGTGATTTTTCTCGGTTGTAGAATTACTTAAGTTTATAATTTTTATTGTATTTGGATTAAACCAGGAATTATCGTTGCTGTTATCGTTTACTATTCTTGATCCCCAGGTGGCCATAGGAAAGACAATTTTTAAAGGCTGTAGAAAAAAAATACAAACAAAATTTTGTAATTTGCCAGAATTTTCTTTTTTTTTATGGTTAAAATAGTCCTTATAAATAAAAGCCAGTCAGCTTAAGAACTTTCATATTTTCAAATTAAAAAAATGATGGTAAAATCTTTTTAAATAAAAGTTACATTAAAAGTAAAACAAAATCCTAAATAATTCATTTTTTAGTATAATATTCTTAGAGCTCACCATTAGCATAGCATAGCATGCATAAGGAATATTTCTATTACCGGTGTCCTTTCACCCTTAAGATGTTCAACTCGCCCCCAGGTTTTGAGAAAATCACGGCAAAATAAAAATTCGAAGTGCTGTACTTTTTTATGCCTGTAACTTTTATTATAATAATATACAATTTATAGGGAAGATCTCTTTGTCATTCATTTTAATATTCAGAAAGAAAAACTTTGCAAATTTAAAAAAATTAATTTCTTTAATTTCTAAATGGATCAATTAATGCATTAATTGTTAAAATTGTAAAGAAATTGTTACATGTTAAGGAGAGAAATACTCTCTCGTTTGATATTAATAAGCGGGTTGAAGAATCCTGAATCATACCTGAATTTTAGGCTTTCCACTCTGGTTGACCACTCGAAAAGGCCAATGTTTCATATCAGATTGAACGGTGGTGTCATCGTATCTCCTTCCGATGAGCCTCTTGGCATCGAATACTGTATTGCTGGGGTTGAGAGCTACCTGGTTCTTGGCCGATTCACCTATCAATCTTTCTTTATCAGTGAAGGCAACATAACTGGGGGTAGTACGGTTGCCCTGGTCGTTAGCAATGATCTCCACCTTTCCATGTTGAAAGATACCAACGCATGAGTACGTGGTACCGAGATCGATTCCCACAGCTGGTGATTTCCTCGACATTGCTCACTAAAAATAATTTTTATAAACTATCTTAATAATTTCTATAATCATTATTATTTACCTACATTATTTTATAAAACTGATAACCTTAAGAATAATTCATTTTTATTTAGACCTTGACTTGTTTTGTTTATTTATTGTAAAAATTTTGAAGTTTCTTAACAATGTTTGTTTATATTAATAAAATATGTTACATTCACAACCTAATAAGATTAAAACAAAAAGATATCTTTATACAGCGGTAAATATTTGAACAAATAGATATAAATTTTAATGAAATAAATGCTTATTTATTTGCATTGGGATTAGTCAGGTTCTTTGTTGTTGAGAGGGTCAGATTAATATGTTTTCCTTGGTCTCTAGAACATAGATAAAACTTGTTTGATCTTTTATTTGCTCTTGATTTTTTTCTTTGACTTTTTTTAGGGAGAAGGGGCCAACCTATTTGGGACATCTTGAACGTTCATGCCGATTTCCAGTAGATGGCATTGGAGCATAGTCTGAATGTCAAGTTATTAAAAACATTATTTGTGTACATATATACTTAAAGGTGACGCATCTTTAGAAACAAATTGATTGAGATAAATTAATTTGTGTTAGTTTTGTGCCATTTTTAAGATGAAAGAAAATATAGTCCATTTTAGATACTTAATCTATTACCGGTCATAAACAACAAATATGATAGGTACTGTTTACTGAGAAAGTGCTTTAACTGAAAGAACTGTTCGCAAGTTTGGATCTGGTAATTTCAACCTTGACGATCATCCACAACTGATGATTACCAAATTAAAAGACAAAGTGACAGTGTACAGACAATTAGCAGAGATACTAAAAATATGGAAATCTACTGTCCACGAGCATTTAGTGAATTTTGCCATTAAATTTTCCTTAAAAATCAACACAATAAAATGGATTGATAAAAACACATCGACAAAAATCAATGGTTCTTGTCTTTCAGAAAGTACAGTGATAAAAATTTTCAAATCTCCAGCTGTCTCTAATAGATGACATTTGTTGATTTACATAATTTTTGGTTAGTTGGTGCAAAATTATTTTGCATACGTTAGCATGAAAATAACCAAGATATCTCTTAAGATCGATCTTTGTTGGTGTAGGCCAGCGGTTCCCGGAACCCGATCGCTAAGCTACCACGACAAATAAATAAAATAAAAATTTATTATGTATAAAATCTTTTTTTTTTTTTTTTTTTTTTTTTTCAAAAAAAAAATTAGTTACCGGTGCATAATTCTCTTGACTAAAATTCACCGGTAGAGTTTTTTTTTCATTGGATTAAAGTTCCAAGGAGCCAGTCTTAAAAATACTCTACTAGACAGGATTAATTGTTAAGCTTTTATCATCTTCATCATATCTTCGTCCTTGCCTTATTCTCGAGGAATTCTAATTCATTTTTTCTAATTGTTGTTTTGCGGTCAATTTAATTGAATCTCATTCTCACTATTAAGAATCAGGTCAATATCAAATTGTTATTGATTGATTTTAGTTTTGACATTTTATCCTAACAAATATTTATTTAAGATAGATGAGTTTTTTAAATAAATATTTATCAAGAATATTTTTTTTTTTATAAAATTCTCACAGTAACATTGAATTTTTTATATTTAAAAATTAATTCTTTATTTAATTAAGTGAAATTAAAAAATATTATTTAACAAAAAAATAATTAAAGATATTTCCATTATTTGAGTGTTAAGCTCAAACTACTGACGCCATCTTTCATTTACTTTGCAAACTAGGTAGTAATAAATTCAGTCTCTTATGGCGGATGGGGCTTGGCCTAAAATGGCCGATAATGAAAAAAATCTCTTATGTTATTATATAAAAGGATTTATATTTATTTAAAAAATTATGTATTAATAATCATTTTTATTAATAAAAAATTTTAAATATACAAATTATTATACTTATAAAAGGCGTCTATGTCAGTGTGTTCGCATTTAAATCACTCAAACAAAAACTTTTTTAATTAAAATGAAATTGAAAAAAAAAAAACAATAAATATAAAAATAGAAAACTGCCTTAATATCTTGAGAGATTTATTTTAATAGTACTAATATGCCAAGATTCAGGGTGGGGAGTTTTAATCCTAAAATAATAGAGAACACTATTATATTGTTATATTTTTCAAACTTTGCGGTTAAACTTTTTACTTCAGTTTATGATCAAAAGATGGCATAAGATTCGTAAAATCTCACTCATCTTTTTAAATGCATGTAAATCTTGAAATTTTTAAAAAGAAACTATCATTTCCTGAGCTTCAGGTCGTACCGAGATAGGGGGGCATTAGAAGACCTTAATTAGATTGTCTTTCTAGGGAGTGAATAAATTAATTTGTGTTTGGTTGCTGGAAAGTAGGCAACCCCAATG
>JAAAKE020144959.1:0-13163 GCA_010014785.2 Anisolabis maritima | reverse complement strand
GCAGAAACTGTCGACTGTCCATTTGACAGCGAAAGTAAGCATGATTGGAAAGAGGGAAGTTTAAACTTAAACAATATATATATATATAGAGAGAGAGAGAGTTCAGAGGAGGGGAACCTGCGGTCTTATTTACCTATATATTATATACTATTCATTTTGTTTTTTTAATTTTATTCTAATTAAATTCATAGCTTCCATGTAATGTAAAATGATTTCAATTAATTTTCATTTCAACAAGTTATTTGTTATCTTTTTATTTTTCTAAATTTTATGTTGATTTAAAATATAGGGGAATGTATTATGATGAGAATATTCTGTTTTACTTCCTTATTCTATAAGGAAAAGATTCAAAGAATTGAAGAACTTTCCACTTCTTTCAAAAATAAATATGGTCTTTCATTTAAAAAAGGTTAGAGAAGTCAAAATTACACAATTTAGAAAAATTCCATTTTAAATATGTCAGAATCCACAAATATCTTCAAACAAAAATATCCTCCCATTTTGACCAAGAATTATCTAATCAAAATTTCTATTCCAAACTATCAAAAATTACCAAAAAGTTTGTTTACCATATTTTCATATTCATATTCCACCTTAGGTAAAATATAATATTTATCATTTTATTGAATTAAATTAGTTATATCCAAAGACTTCTATGAAATGTTGTAGAAAAAATATAAAGTAGTTTTGATAATTGTAAAGTTCAATTGAATTTAATAGCATATTGAATCGTTAAAAAATAATTATCTAAATTAATAATTACGAAATCTTATATATGCTACTCTTATTTATTCCTGAACTTGAATTTAATTATTTTAAAAATAATTTGGATTATTTGTTATTATAAAAGTAATTTTTATCATGGAATTATTAAAAGGAAAGAAAAGCTTTTCCATATGACGATTTATTAATGAAGTTAAGAAATGCGTTTTTTATATTAAGCGATTCGGTGATAAATGGTATAAAATGATATATAGGTTTTAATATTTTTTTTTTTTTAATTAGAAAACATCAAAGTGCATTAAAAATTTTCAATTTATGGCAAAAACAAAAGATGATTTAGATAAAAAAAATGATGAATGGTTTTGAAAGAGATCCTGAAGAATGGATATTAAAATGCGTGACTTCTGCATCTTGAAATCTGAGTTCTCTCTGGATAGGAATGAAAGATGGGTGCCGGTATGTGTGAGTCGTGCGTCGTCTAATTTCCAGATAATATCCGTGGCGAAGGACACTCATCCCGGATACTGACTAGGGCTTAACACTATTGTTGAGATGCCTTGACGCTGAAAGCAGGATTTGACATCGGATAACCCAAAAATAGGAGACCACTTTCCAATTATGAAAGATTTCATTTAAAAAAATATCTAGTGCAAAGTTGAAGAGTTAACCTTATTTCTTCAACCGTAACATCAGAACATCAGATTAACTCTGAATATAGTATTCGTCTTTAAAAATTAATTTAGATAATTTTGTCAAAAAATGAGAAGTAGAAAAGAACTTCAACAAAACAAAAAAAATATTCCATTTTTAGACACATTTTTTCAGAAAAGGGAATAGACTTTAAATAATGATAGTAAGTACAAAAAGATTGAGCAACAATTAAGAGAAAAGTATGTAATATGGTGAAAAAATTTAAGACAAGGCAGGTTAGTGTATTGTATGGACAAGATCTTTTTTTGTTCCCCTTAATTATTCTTCACTCTTTTTATTAGTTTATATAAGTTTTAGGAGGACTCATTTAAATATAATTACCTAAGTATGTTAAATGTTTAAGGAAAAAAGAAAAGAAGCATTGAAATCCTAAAATCAACCAGAATAAAGAAAGGAAGATGGAGCAAGTTAATCAACTTCCAGTGATTGTAAGATCAATTACAAGGTTTATTATAACAAGTGATTATTTTCTTAATTAAGATAATATCTAATCGAACAGCAGATTTGAAAATGAGATAAACATTCTTTTCTTAGAAAGTTTCTCATATTACCAATCTTTCAAATATTTTGCAAATCTTTTTTTTTTTTTATATAAATGGATCAGAATCTCTTCTTGTCAAGGAGATCCTGCTGAGAAGACGAGGTCAGTATGCTCATTTGTAATATGAATCCTCCATCCATAAAATAAGTTAAAATAGTAGACTATTATAAATTTGCCTAGGACATTCCTCACAGGAAAAATAGTTGCAGCAAAACATTTTTATTGTTTTTACTTTCTTCTATGTCTATGTTGTTTATATATATTTGGGAAAAACTCAAATCGACCAATCAACAAATCTCCAATTTTTGACATCTGAGTTCAAAAATTTATTTCGCAGAGAACTTTAGGCTGTATAAAGAATTGCCAGGACTCAGCTGCACAGATATTTCAAACGATATTGCGAGTCCCGATAGTGAAGATCTCACTATAATATTCAAACAAATACAACGGGTTCAAATTATTTATTTTTTTAAAAAGTCTATATTGTGATTAAAAGACTTTAAAAAAGTCCCTAAATAAATAATGAGAAGTTATTTGGATTTCCTTTAGTCAGTAATAGTATTAGTATTACTAACTTGTTTTACTGAAAAACTTATATATATATATTATATATTATTGCTTGATGGAATGTAGGAAACTCAAATGAACTCAGCAATAGATTTTTTTTGATTTATTGGTCCAGAGCTTGAGATCATGGGGCAAAAATGGGCGAATTTATGCCCTCCATATTATTTCCAATAAGAAAAAAAAAAAAAGATTTTTTTAATTTGAAAAAAATTCCAAATAATTGGGCTTTAAATAATATATTACGAGTCAACATTTCGGGAAGTTATTTTTCTATCACGATTAAATCTATAAATATATTGTATTTTCACTAAGATAAACTAACACAGACATCTGGCACAAGAGCAAGATAAAAGTTGTTTTCAAGAGAAATGCAGATTTCCTATGTATTTATGGGGTGTTTATTCCAATGTCACTAAAGACATATATTTTGATATATGTTTGATAATAACAAAAAAATTGTTTATTCTTTTCGAAAATTAATCTCTCTATGATCTCTGAAAACTAATCAAATGTTTAATTATATAGGGGGATAATTAAAATATTTCAAGAAAAGACCGTAAAACAGAGGTCGATTGGTCTATGGAATTTAATGAGCTCTTGCCCGTTTTGTCGTTATGAGAGTAACTGTTTCATTCAGAGAACCGATTGGGCTACCTTTCCTGGCAAACTGGTTCGAGAGATACCAACGAGAAGACACCAAGAGAGGGTAGAATGGATCAGCAAATGGGAACTTGGCCAATATCAAGAAAGAAAAATAGCCTAATGAAGACAAGTAACAGCCCTTATCGCCGCGTTTTATATTGCAAAGTCGATAAGAAACTCGCTCCCTTGTACGACATTCATTTTGGAGAAGATAGCAACTGGAGATTAAAAGAAGAAAAACAACTTTATAGGCTCATGAAATTCATACTAAACTCATTCTTTTTTATAGTAAGGTTTAGTACCATTACAAATAACTCCTCCAACTTAATAACTTCTATATTAAAAATAAGTAATCTAAGAAAAATTTATTTTTGTTTATAACCAAAAGTAAATTTTAAGTAAAGTAAAGTTTGAAGAAAGTTTAAGAGGGAAATTCAGAACTTATGAACATCTGGTATGACAATAGATAAGTCAATTTTATTTTCTTTCTCAGTTACTTAGAGTAGAGGGAAAAAATAAGGTTATTATATTATGTATCTTTTATGAGGAGGCAGAGGTTAAGACGGATAAGCTGCGGATTACGGATCTATAGTTGCAAAACAGCTCGGGTTCGAGTCCAGGGAGGAGCAAAAAATTATTTCTAACTTTGCCAGAATAGAGTAGGCAAGTGAAAGATAATCCCACCTCCGCAATAGGATGTGGCTTAAGTGCCTGGATCTTCCAAATTTAAGGAATATCTTGTGCGATATTAATACATCCATCCATGTATTTTTATAAATATATAAAATTTAACGTTTACGTTACCGAAAAGACTAAATAAAAATTTTTTTATTTTTTAGGCCAGTTTCATTTTTGGTGGAAATTAAAAATTGTACTAGATGAACTTTTCAACATCACTCATATATCTACTTCTAAATTCAAATTTTCAAATTATAGGCCCAAATATACAGTAATGCCTTGGTAAAGGATAACGACGGTTAAGGATGAGTGGCTGTAAGAAAAAAAAAATGTTTGATTACAACGCAGGCTTTAGACGACGATAATGCGTTTAATTTGGTTAATGTGTTTCTGTTTTGTGTTAGAAAATCGCGCCTTGAATAACTACACTTTTGATGTGAACCAAGAGTACCATCGTTAACCAAGGCACGAAGGTAAAATATTGAAAAAATTCTTTAAATAATCATCTTAACTATTCATTTTATATAAATAATGAATCACTCTAAATACAGGAAATTATATGCCAAGTTTCAACATTATGGGTTCTCTAATTTTTGAATTACAGGCCAACAAACAGAACGAATATATAGAATTCCTTCATTTTAATATGAACGCCTCCACTTAGATATTCCGTTTTTTGCCCTGGCTAAATGATTGCGTATTAAGTATCTTTGAACCATTCCTTTTAAACTTATTTAAATTTGCAAAAGTAAGCTTGAAGAATTAAGCAATAGGAATTTTTGTTTGTATTCATTTTTAGCCCTTTTAAAATATTATTCGTCATAAAAAGAAAACCTAGAGAACGCCGCATCAATATTGATGTCCTGACTCGTTCCAGCAAGAAACAAAACAAAAAGCAGCTGTGTTCATTGGTCCATTGAAGCAAATCTGTCTCGGGGTTGGCGTCATTTTGGAAACAGCGTCCATGTGCACCTAGCTTAAGAATATAATGTTTTAAAGAATGAAATATAGGCCCTAATTTATAAGAATATAAAGAAATAATATTTTTTGTTTAATTGTTATCATTCCATGGCATGTTGGGATTTTGGAGATAAAACTAAATATTATTTAGTCCTCTCCTAATTTCCTAGGGTTGCCTGCCTATGCATACCAAGATTACGCAACTTAATACTTATCATTTGAAAAAAAATTAACTAAAAATTATAATTAATAGGAGGAATATTTAGAGAAAATAATAATAATAATAATAACATTTGAATTTTTAAACGGAGGTATAATTATATTTACTAAATAGCGAATAAAATGTGGGAATATGAGCCAGAATGTTCATCGCATGTCTTGAGAAATAATGAGAATAAGTAGGAGAGCGTGCGAGAGTGCAAGGAGAGAGAGAGGGAGAATAAGGAGAGCAAGGAGAGAGAGAGAGAGCACAGGTGTGCCGGTCTGCCGGCGGCAAGGTCGTGCCTAGCCGATGGTCAATGCCCAAAGAATCCCGAGTCACAAAAAAATAAAAATAAGAGAGAGAGAGATAGGAAAAAAAATAAACAAGCAGCAAGTAGCCAGCCAACCAGCCGGTCATTCCGGTTGCATTGGCCTGGGTATGTGTGTGTGTGTTTGCCGAATGGCCCGGTCCAAGTTCGAACCAAGTTCCCAACCGGCGTGAGGCTGTCACGCGTGCCGTTCGCCTTTTCGCCAGCCGGAGAGGAATTTATTGCCGATGCAACAAACAACCAACCAAGAAGACTTTTCCCAAAACAGCTTAGTCATTTATTTTGAAATTATTGTTTACTTCATCTAAAAAACTAAACTTTCCTTAAATTACTTTAATTTTTTACTTTCTCTTATCTATATATGAAATATATGGTGAAAAAGTATTGTTTGCTTTTCATATTCCGAAAGCTATAGTCAAATATATTAACAGATTATAAGCATAGAGAATTGATTTATATATTATTAATTTTTTTAACCATGTGTATAACTATAAAAATATGGTACAAATAAACCACTTTTTTCCTTAGAGATAATATTTTAGCCAATTTATGATTATATTATATTTTTAGATAGCCGATGTTTTTGAGTATTTCAGGAGCAATGATGGTTGTTCCAATTATTTGAAACAGTCAGAAGCATTCTTAGAGCACTATTGAACTTTGATTGTTTCAAAGGTTTAGAAATTGCTCTTGGAAGGAACTTATTAATTTTCACTGAGATTTGTCACAATTAAATTATACTATTCATAATATTTAAGCATATCTCTACCTATGAAACATAATATTCGATTAAAAAGAACTCACAAAATTTTGCATATAATAATATTAAATATTAAGATATTTATTCAAAATTAATAGCCTTTTAAGTTAAAAATTTCAATGTGGAGACCAAATGTTGTAGAGAGGAGTTTTTTATGTAGGTGAGGATGAAACAGCTCGTTCGTTGACGTTTCCACCATCATCACTGATAATGAGTGTGATATACAAACGAATCGTCGGTGGGGCTGTGTAACTTCCATTCTCGTTAATTTAGAATTATTTTTCAACTTTCGTTCTTTAAAAATATTTTTGATTAATGAATTTTTGAAAACCTAGAAATAATATGACTTTTCTATATCTATATATCGTTCATTTATAATAAACTTAATCACACAAAACCATTCCATGTTTGATATAATAATTTAAGATCTTTAAAAAAATAACCCCTTTCCTTAATACTAATAATTTTGCCATTTTCGACATTTATATTCCTTGAAAAGCGTTCCTGATCATATTTCATCTCAGCTATAAAATTTGACAAAAACTTCAAAGGTTTTCTGTTTGAAGTTAAAAGATGGCTAAACCAGATACCGGTCTGGGCGTGTGTGCCCTGAGATCCGAAAGGAAATGATTCTCTCGTTACAATAAAAAAATATAATACTATTGAAATTATTTTAGTTATAAATATTCAATTTAATTAGTGCACTATTATTAAATAAATATTTTCTGTATAAAATAGACACAAAAAACGCATTAAAATTATTTATAAAAAAAAAAAGGTATAATAACGATCCAATAATTAGTTAATATTAACTTTTCCCAGTCTACTTGAATTGGATCTTTTTTTCTTCAAGACTTGTTTTTCATTCAGATGTTATTTTTTTATATTAGACAACAAG
Organism: Anisolabis maritima; assembly: GCA_010014785.2. Classification (NCBI taxonomy): domain Eukaryota; kingdom Metazoa; phylum Arthropoda; class Insecta; order Dermaptera; family Anisolabididae; genus Anisolabis; species Anisolabis maritima. Next base: position 6,153 of record JAAAKE020144959.1, on the reverse strand, counting down.
TGGGTCTCGAACGTTAATTAACATAAATGATGAATTAACAAAAAGTGGTTGGAAATGAGGAGAGCTTCTCGATTTGTTTGTGGCAGTTGTTGTTGCTTAGTGAGTAGATCAGTCTTGAATCAGAGATAGAATGGAGAGCCTGGGGCAGAACTACAGGAATACAGGATTTCCATGACTTAAGGACCCTTGCGTGAAGAAGATGCAAGGCCAGGGCAGTCCCTCGGTTCCCTTGGCCTGTATGAATGACCTGAGCTCGAAATAAACAGTTCTTAATATGAAAACTCCCACAAATGGAGCCGAGAGAATAATCTTTTTTTGTTAAACTGAGAAAAGAGAAAACTTGATCTTGGTGTTTGTTCCAAGAGCAATTATCTACCGATGAAACCGCCAGGCGCATGTGCAGAGCATTTTTGGAAACGAACTGCATACGTTTCAGTTACTGTTGAAAAATGCTCTTGGAACAAACCTATATTATAGTTTGCGAGATTAAAAAATAAAATAGTGTCTGTGAGATTTCACTCGATGAATTTATAATCATAATTTACCAATGAATAAGAAAAAGAAAATTATAAAAACAATATAACAAAAACATCAAGACAAAGAATCGGTTGTGGTTTGTGAAACAATGTAATCAATTTTCAGTCAGACCAAAACAAAATTAATGAATTTTATTCATGTAAATATATATTTGCCTAAAAACAATCATAATAATGGCGAATTCTGTCATCATTAATGAAAATAAGTAATAAAATTACTTTGATGATTTACACCTCTTCTCTTTTAATTAGAAATTATGTGTTTTACAAATTTTTTTATTTTAAACCCCAACTTAGAAATAATGGAAATAAAGGATAAAAACATTGTCTGAATGCAAAACAATTTGAAAGATTAGCTAGCTCCTTTGAATAAAAACAAAGGAGAAATTATCTCCTAGATTCCAATGCTAGTTCGTAGACCTTTCATACAATAAAAGTTGATGCATTTATTAGTCTCTCTGCGTATACAAGAAAAATATTTATCTGTAATCTATTCAATACATATCTTCTCTTTTTAAATGATTTATTTACAATGTATATCTAATGAAACGGCAATATTTTATCTAATAAAGTGTAGTCATCATGATTGGCTTAAATGTTTTAAAAAAGACTAATGATTATTTTTCAAATAATGAAATTTTGACAATTTGATATGAGGCATTAATATTACACTTGGTTGAAACTTAGATCAGGGATGGTAAACACGAGGGAGGCGTTAATCGTCTCGTCTTTTTATACTAGAGGCTTAAGTGAACTCAATTGCGGTCTCATTTTAATAAGTGAATTAAAGTCTTATTGTGCCTTGGCCATATAAGCTATGCATTTTTAATTTTAAAGAGAGATGCAAGCCGGCATATCGCTTCTTGGCAAAAAGTGAATGCTGGCATAAAGAGAAAGAAGGTTAGCTTTAGCTCGGGTAACTCGTGGTCGTCAACCGCGTACTGATTAGTAACAATAAGTAATTTAGAATGATTGATTAAAAAAAAAATTTAAATAAGTTTATACGAAAGGATTAAATTTTTTTATAATTATAAAAAAATATTAAAACGTAGAATTGACTCACGAAAAGTTTATCAAGAAGAGAGTTAATTGTCGCTTACCTGAAACAAAAATAAATAAATAAATTAGTAAAACAAAATTCGTCTTTGATTTGGGAAAATTTGATATTATTAATATTAATTGAATATTCAATTTTTTTTATTAAAATATAAATACAAAGATCAACTTTCCTAAAATTTGATAAAGGGAAAAGCAAAAAATTTTTTTTACATTTTTGTAAAGAAAAAATAGATACCAATTTTGCTAACTTTGGACTAAATTTGTGAACTTAATGAGTCCTGATCAAAAAAAAAAAAAAAAATGTCAGCAAAATTTTGACAATTAAAAGAATTTTTAAATCGTTCGAATTTTTCTTGGAGAAAAAATAGATCTTATATTTCCAACTGAAACTTAATTTGGATCCAGCGTCTTTATGATAATCATTATAAAAAATTTTTTTAAAATTTATTAAGCCGGGACCCAGGAGCCAAAATATATAAAATTTTGCAAAACAATATTTCAGAAATAATACAAAATAAATGTTAAAATAAAACTATAAAACATCTTAAAAAATAAAAAGGAGTAAAAAAAAAAACAAAGTTAAATTAAAAATATAAAGTGTTCCAAATAAAAAGGAAAAATATATTTTCCTATTTCAATTTACAACACAAAAGGACAAGAGAGAGTAAAACTTTAATCATTAAAGGAAAGAAGATAATAGCTCCGTTTTGTTATTAATTATTTTTTCATTGAAATTTTATCAGAGAATAAAAATTAATAATAGCACTTTAAGGGGTTTTCAAAAATTTTAATCTATCTTTTACTTTATCTTCATCTAGACTATTAGTCTTTTTTTTATCTATTAGGTCACATTATTTGATAATTTTTTGTGTTGTATTATTAAAATCAGTTTCGTCATTTGGCTTGAGAAATGATGATTCCCTAAAAGTGTTACTTGTTATTGGTTGAGAATGAGGAGCAGGAACTTGAGGGGGGGGGGAGGGGGGAGGAGAGGAGGTTCGCAAATATAAAACAATGAAGTTTTAAAAATTAAAATCCTAATGTTTTTAATACTGATAAAGTTTTTTAAATGAGTTTCTCTAACAATTCCCCTCCTCAGAGCCACTCTTTGGATTCCTGGAATATTATCCCTTCGGCTGCGGAAATTCTCCTTACACTTTTTTCTGCAGCTCCTCAAATATCCAATAGAGTAGCTGTTCTTAAACTGTGGTCCGCGGACCCCCAGAGGATCCTCGAAGCCATTTGATGGATAATTTAAAACGAATATTTGCTACCTAGGACTTTATATTCAAATTTGAAAAGGGGGTTAAGAACAATATTGAGCATATTGTCTACTTTGATTTCTTTTACCTAAATCCAACTCGTAGTTATTCAAATTAAAAAAAAAAAATTTAAATCACTGTTAAAGATTTCAAGGATTTATTTATTATTTTTTATTCTTGAATTAAATAAAATATTGCAATATTAATTTTTATACTGGCCTCGGATTAAAATGAAAAAATAAAAATAAATATAACAGAATAAATAATTTTAAAACTTAAATTATTTATTTAATAAAAGAAATAGTATATTTATCATTGGAAATTTCTAGTTAGAAAAAAAAGATAGATATATAAAAAGTAATAGAATTTCTTTTGTTTAAAGAATATTTTTATTATTTTATGCTAGTCAAGTTCATTGATCTAGTTAATGACAATGACAATTGACATGGCATAGAGAAACCGTTGAAAGCCCATGAATCAGTGAAGGAGACTAATAGGCTAAGGAAGTAATTTTGCAAGGTCGTTTCCAATTTTATCTTTCTAGATTACTATAAAGGAATAGATAAATTTATTAATGTGATAATTTACTTATAATAAAAAGATTATATATTAATACTCAATAAACAAACGAATGCGGCCAGGAGAGAAATAAAATACAGCAGGTGCACTCATCTTTGGGCTTGAGGAAAGGTGCCACCTGCACCCGAAACCTCGCCTGAAAATATCCGGGCTGCACAATCTTTTTCGTTTTCTACACCGAATACAATCATAACTTATTTTTGTCAATTTTATTCCTTCTGCTCCTCGGAAAAGGAGATATGGTCGATGGCGAAACGTTGTAAAGAATTTAAAATTTTCTATAAATATATACATTCAACGCGGTCCTTTAATAACATCTAATGATTTTTCAGGAGTAAATTTCCAAGTAAAAAAATATTCTATATAAACCAATAGTGCATATTAAGTCAACATTCTGATTGTGCTAGCCAAAGACAAAGATGGGTAATCGAAATCTATTAATTAATAGAATAAATTCAATGAAAAAGAATTTATTCTATTAGGCTCAAACCAAAATTATTAACAACAATATTATTTATAGGCGATGATAAAATCAATATCAATGTGGAAAAGGTTCAATAAGAAACATTTCCAAATGAATTAAGGAATTAGTCATTTGATAAATAAATGCCTGTATTCTTCTGTTATATAACTGTATATGTGGATCATAAGGGGCCAATGCACCCAACGCACCCCCACTTGACCGGCCCTTTTAAAAAATGCAGTTTTTCGACTACTTCATAATAAAATTTTTAACGAATGTGATAAATATAAAAATAATGTTTACCTACGAAATATTCGGAGCTTTTGATATGATGCAAGTTGGTAATTATAGTTTTTAATGTCTTTTCAACTTAGAAGGTAACAAAATTATAGAGCAGCCAGATCAAGCAGCAACAATACATGACATATGCTAATTTTATACGTAGGCTATATTATTTTTGCTGAATGAATAATGAATTTAAGATTTGTTTCCTCAAAAGAGTTTTAATTAAAGATCATGAAAAATTAGGAGTAGTTAAACCAGGATGTATACAAGACAATTTTTTGGAGGTGAGCTGATATGTGAACATTCTAGATAAAGGCAATTTTTTGCTTGAAATTAAGGGTAAATAATATAATAATTAAAACTTTTTTTTCTTTTAAGTTTTTCTCGAGACCAAGAGCTCATATTAAAAACTTCATGATAATATTTCGGGCAGACCACCCCCCTGGGTAAAATCCCTAAAATATGATGAAAGACGATATTTTTATTCAGCAGTTTTAGTTTTAAATTTCTTGTCAGAAATAAATGTATAGAAGAATTTCAACTTAAGATATATACTTATTTATACTACGTTTTCTTTATGATATTCTAAAATGTCAAATGCTGCTCTCATACTTGTGAGGTGGAAACCAAATAATATTATTATAAAATTTGTAATAAATACAGACCAATGAATCAAAATATTTAAAGAAGTTATTTAGAAAATTGTAAAAAAAAATAAATTAGTACTTTCATTTGGCTTTATATAAAAACTTAAAACTTACATAGTCCAGGACTAATTTTCAAAATAATTTTGAGTAAAAAGCGTATTTTCTTTTTAAATTTTGACTTTAGGGGCCATTCAGATTCCGTCCAGAGTTATTTAAATTAATTGGTGGACAAAATAAATAAATTTTATCGCTCAGGATGTCCAGCAAACCACTCTGGATCTTAGATTATGAAGCAAAAGCTTTATTTCTTCTATAAAGGAAAATAAATGTGTTTTGGTTAGTTGCCATTCTCTCCAAGGGCGCCACTGGAAAATGAAGTTTAATAATTCTTGAATAGTCCCCGCCCCGTGGTCGAGGGTTGAAAGTATTGACAATGTCAGTATTGATAACCTTAAAGGCCAAAGGGTTCGAATTCCAGGCAGTCCAATAAAAATTTATTTAAATTAATTGGAAACCGATTGATTTAAATATATATGACTGATAATTCTGATAAGTATAACGCAAGAAATGTGTATTTAAAAGTCTATTGGCCCGAGATGCCGAAAAGTCTAACAAGAAAAAAACTCTTGAATGGCCTCTGTCATTTAGAGCAGAGTTAAGCTCTTGCTTCATTCAGTGGTTCGCTTCAGATCGATAAAATTTATATCAATTATATAAATAAAAAATAAATAAATAAATTTATTTACAATCTGCTTAGAGGCACAAATCCTCGGTGGCTAGGTCTCATTAAACCCAAATACAAATTTACGAATTACATAACTCAAAACAACAAATAATAAGCAAAACAAATTAAAAAAAAAATAATAAAAATTGAAATGTACCATATGCTCATTAATGTATGCTCATATTGGCTACTAATTAAAAAAAATATGGCTGAAGACTCTAATGCCTTAATAAAAAGCTCTTGAGTAATATTCTAAAAAAATCAGTAATAGAGTACAAATTGACAATTTAATTTTGGCATAATAATTTTTCTTTATTCTGAATAGTATTAGATATATTTTTTTTTTTTAAGTCTTTTCTTGTGTCATATAGACTATAAACGATAGATATTGGTTATGATACAAATTATCCAGACAAATTTATTTATATCAATTGATATCCAATTGATTTAAATAAATTTTCATCGGACTGCCTGGGATCTGAACCCACATCCCTTTTTAGCTTTCGAGACGTTAGAAATACTAACATTGTCACTATTGATACCTTCAAAGCTAAGGGATGTGGATTATTAACAATATATGATTGTTAAATATTATATA
>JAAAKE020144948.1:588-13163 GCA_010014785.2 Anisolabis maritima | reverse complement strand
ATATTTTAATTTAGTGAGAGCATTGCATTTTAAATGGCCCGGAGCAAAACTCGTGTTGAGTCCATTTTCGAATTGCCCCCCTGTGGTGCGTGGGACCCACGTTGGGAAACACCGCTCTAGAACAATTTTTTCAACCCCCCCCCCCGTCAATGGTGTCCCGCTTTACCTTTAAAAATTTGGTTACCTTAGGTGAGATTATCTCTCCATTCCTACCCCAAGAGAATGTCCCCTTTCTTTAAGTCACTCACAATTAGAATTAAGAGGTCTAAATCTCTTATTGAGAATATTCTTGTGTAAATTCAAGGATGTTCTCTTGGACGCCGTTATGACACCCAGATCTGAAGATGGCCCATCCCAGGACCAGAACGTTAGAGGATTGTTTTCAATCAAAATTACACTGGCTGCCCTCTTCATTTATTCCTGAATGTACCCATACCCTCCTTATTTCATTTTTCAATTTTACTTTTTTATCTATTTAGTTGGTGACAATGGTTTTTGGACCACAAATTTATAATTAAAAATAAATTATAAAAAAAAAAAAAAAAAACATTAATAACAAAATCATAAGAAAAACTTAAATAGCAGACATAAAAAGTTTAAAAGAAAAAGAGGATGTTTTGTTAAATTCATTCCAATCCACGGACTAAAATATACAAAATGTCATTATTAATATGGGACTCGCATTAATCTTATAAATATATTTCTGTTTCTTTAGAAAATTCAATCGAGAAAGCCATAAAGGATTATCATCAAAACGCAAAATTATCAGTAGTGGAGCAAAACTCAACAGAAAATCCGTGTTACTATCAATTTGAAGATGCTTTTGAAGATTTATCAATTAGAAGGGGAGATGATGAAGAAGAAAAAGAAAAAAAGAAAGAAGAAAAAGAATTGGATTATAAAGAATGGCCAAAATTGCCAACCCGAAATGCCCTTCTCATGGGCTTATTTAAAGAGAAAAAGAAGAATAAATAAATCAAAAGTAAATGCGTTATATATATATATATATATGATGTGTGTGTGTGTGTGTGTGGGTTGAGTGAGTGAGAGAGAGGAAGGGATATGCTTAATGTGCCTTCATTTCTTTTTAAATAGGTATTATAAAATAAAATCTCAAGAATTCATTGTTAGAAAAGAAAAAAAAAAAAAGACAAAAACACTAAATGTATTTACGTCATCTCATTTTTTTTATATTTTTTATTATCATAAGTTTTTAACGTTGAAGATGAGTTGAATATTTTAATTGCAAAGTGGCTGTGAAATTTTATTAACTCCTAATAATAAACGGTTAGTAAGATTTATTGTTCCCTTTCCGACGTTTCGAATATTTTTTCTTCAGAACGTCTAAACTTTGGTGCAATAACATATTTGGACTTTTTTTTTTTAAACTTAGAGCTGTATGGTTTATTCTCCAATTTTTCCGTCTTGAAATTTTATCTGACCTTGTTTTTTATTACCATCGTATTGAGTATCCATCGGTAGTAAAGTCGATAGGAATGTCTTTTCAAGTTCATTGGTCGGTCCTCTTTAAAAGTACGTTAGATTAGATTAAAAAAAAAGATATTAAATTTACACTCTAAATTAATTAGCAATTGTCCCAAAGAGGAATTGTTTATTTGGGTACTTTTTAAAGAAGGCAATGGTTGGTTACTTAGTATGTTATTTCCTCTCGTCATAGAAATAAATCTGTCTGCTCGACTCCTTCCTTATTTAATTATATTAATAATAAATTTGAGTTGATAAAAAATTTGTTATATATTTAAAATTTATTTGTAAAATATTAAAATGAATCGTTTTTTTTTTTTTCCAAACGGACAGAATGGAAATTTAAAAAATCATTCTTTTATTATTTATAGTTTTTTTTTTTTTTTTTTGCAACTTAAAGCCACTAAAAAAATTAATTTATTTGTTATTATTTCAAATTTTGATTTTGTCATAAGAGGACCGTCATAAAAGAGATTTTATTTATATTAATTTAATGTGAATAGAGAGCTTACTTTATTTTCTAAAACTAAATTGCAATAATTAAAAAAAATTCCATTGTAAAGGAGAGTCAAAAATGAACATCAATAAATCAGGAGTTGATAGTCAACGAAAGCGATTTTTTACTTGCTGATAGATTTAAAAGAGAGCCTCTTAGAAGGGAATGCTAATAACAAATGAAATGAAACTTTTCCATCCCAAAAATGTAAAATGGTCCTTAGTTTTAGCAAGATGGCTTTCCGTTAAGTGAATTAACGTCTTAGTGTGTGGCCATGAGGATCCGCCCCTTAATATATTTTGTACTTCTGGCTCGAATTCGATTCTAGTAGTCTCGAAATTTTACTATTTAATTTAATAATAAATATTACATAACAATAGAAAAACAAACAATAGGTTAAAAAGTTGGCAACACGAATTAAATAAGATCAAATTTCAATTAATGTTAAATTAGCAATGCTTTAGATAATATTAATTATTAAAATCAAATTAATATCCACAATAAGTTTATTACATATTATAAAACCATTCTTTTAATAGAAAAAAAAAAAAATATATATATATATATATACTATTATCATTAATCTGCTTAATGATCAAGAAACAAAAAGAAAGATTTCATTAGATTTGATGTATAGCAAAGACCTAATTGGCCAAAGGCAAAAAAAAAAAATTAAAATCTTTAACTTGGAAATATATTTAAATTTAAAAAGTTGAAAATGATAGAGAAATAAAAAATATAAAAATATATGACCGTAATTTTCTTTCCTGGCCACAGGCACCAAAATTTCTTAACACATCCTCGTAAGGTAGATAATTTTATTCGCTTCCACAGGGCACTCCGAGCCCATCTCGCACTAGAGCAGTGAAAAATAATAAAAAGAAAAAATATTTTTTGCCCATGACTCCTAAAACAACTGCCCATTCATTACACTCTTTCTATTTCATTTCATTTGGCATCTCATTCTATGTCTGAACTTATTCCCTGGATATCAGTTATGCAGACAAAATTATTTTCTTGAAGGAATTTCCGTTTGGACCAATGCAATTATAATGGCGCTCTCTCTAAAAATATTATTATTAAAGTACAAAAATTTAGAAACAAAAAAAGAAAATAGGTTATAAATCATACAATGTTGGTCTAAAAAACATGACCAAATAAATTGCAATTTGATTTGATCTTGAAATTTTATCATTTCAATTTGAATTAAACAGACTTAATTGTTGTTGTTGGGCTTCCAGATCTCGAGGAGGTCATATGCCTCAAATTGGATTCCCCAAAAATTTTTGTTCTCTTTATTAATGGTCATTAATGGCTCTCTTGATTATTAATTAAGTTAAGAGATACCTGGCAAGACAACGAAAGAAATAAAGCCAGAGAGAGAGAGAAGACTTCTACTTTCTATTTTATTTTGTTTTCTTCTCTGGCCAGAGTTTTTTTTTTTTTTTTTTTCCAGGTTTTTAAAATTATATAGAGGTGTATTGTTGTTATTAAAAAAAAAAAAAAAAAAAGGTAGAGCAAGCAGCATAATTCATAAACTGTATTTATTTGGAATGTCTTTAATATCGCGTGCTTGTAAAATGCACCGTCCAACGGGAGTAGGGGAGTGAAGCCCTTCCCCTTCTTTCACTTTTCGTCAGAGGTCTTAAATGACTCTAAAACAATAATAATATTTTCAATTAAACCTCAAAAATATAAAAAAATTTGAATACTCACTGATATTGTGGGAATTAATTGTTTAGGATGATGCATGTGAGAAATACGCAAACTATCGGTTTTTCATAATGAAAATTTCGCTCTTATTCTGGTCAGTGACCAGAAAAGAATTTCTTTTCATTTATTTACGGATATTGACAAAGTTGATATAATAATATTTAAAATAATTTTTCTAACACTATAAATTATGAGATTAATATTTTCAGTAAATAGATTTTTTTTTTTTAAGTCTTCGGCATCTAAGCCCATAAAGACTTTAAACAATCTCTATCTATATATGAAAGGCTTAGAGAAAAAGTATAAATATCAAACAACAATTAAACCCACAGAGACTCAAACACCAATTACATAAAATTAAAGGGATATAGCATATATATATTTTTCTTTTAAAAATATTTTTTTTGACGTGAATTATACCGGAAGGTTTTGGTTCTCTGACTAATGGCATGAAACGAAAGCGGATTTTGTTTAGCCCCTTATTGAGTTATCATTTAGACATTCAGCATTCTCTTATCTATATATAGAAAAAAAAGTTTGTCTGTTGGTAAAGCATGAACTCGGGATTTTTCGATTTTAATATTAGGGGTCGTAAATTTTTAAATTTTAATAAGAGGTTATATTATATAATCTATTCCACAAATATTCTATAAAAAATCCATAGATTCAATTTTAAATAATTATATTTTTAATTTGTTGTAAATGAGTAGTGAGAGGTAAAGAGCCTCTTACTCCTAAAAAAGTGCACCAGGAATGAGCTGGAAACTGGCGATGGGGTTTGGTGTGTGCCAACAGTGCACGATACGAATTTTTTCAGGACTTGAGGGTTTTTATACTTATAATTATATTTTTATAATAAAAAAAAAAATTGATTATTTACTTGCAAAAACTGCAGTAGAATTTTCATCTACAGGGAATTAATCTCCCCAATTATTGGGCTTTTATTAAAATCGCCAAGAGTTGGTTGATTCCTATGATCGCATTTTGTTTAATTTGAAAAGGTAATAATTATTTGCCTAGAAAGATTCATCTTTAATTCAAAGTAATATTCATGTCTAGATGAATGTTCCTTTGATACATCCTCTATGTATTTAAAAAAAAAAAAAAAAGATTTGTTAATTTTTTAAATTTATATAAAGAAATATATATGATTAATTTAATATGTTCTTATTTTCCTGCTGAGTGTGTTGAAAGGTATTTATGCAATATTAATAACATTAAGCATATTATAAGTCTCGTTATTTTGATATTGAAATTGTAAATCTAAAAAAACGCTCCCCTCTCCATTTTTTTTTTTTTTTTTACTTTAATACACAATAACTTCATTGGAGGGGGTGGTGGGTCAAATGAAACGGAAGTCTACTTTTCCCCCCCCCCCCCCCCTTTTGTGATATTTTGACAACAAAAATGATTTCACAATATTAATGTTGGGAAAATAAAATAATTTTGATGATGGGCCACTGCTCATCCTGACGATGACGTCTTTTTTTTTTCATTCCTTGAAATAACAAAACTCGTGGATGTGATTTGTATAACCACCATTTGTTTTTTTTTTATTATAAAGAAAATTTTGTCCAAAATTGGAGGGAGATGTTTTGACTCTAAGATTTTGAAATTGAAAAAAAAAAATTACAAAAATTAGGATTAAATTTTTCAAAATTGTTCAGCTCTCTCTCTCAGATTCCACAAATATTTCAGCCATTCTCAGTGTCACAATGTGATTTTGTATTGGACAATAATTATTAGTTATTATATATTATAAGGCTTTTTATGAATCAGTAAAAATAATTTCGGAATTTTTCTTTTAAAAATTTAAATATGACACTGAAAATTAGCATTAGTCCCATATTGGGAGATTTCTCTGCTCTACAAGAAATATTCTCTACCTCCCTCATCTAAAATAGAAAATCTATAATAATACACTCAGCTCGGAACCACGGACTAAAAGGAGGAGGGGGCAAGATCGGTCTGAAGAAGCCGACATCACAGGTTGAGTGGCTAATAACAACGATTACCTTAATAAATACAGTACTTTACTTTTATCATCCAATCTGACAATGTAAATAAACACATATAATACAGTAAATTCGTAGAGTCGGCTGCATCCGTAACACCGAAATGAATACTTCATTAAAATGAAAAAGTGATTTGTGTTTGAGTGATATGAATGAAATGGTGAAACGAATCCCATCCCTTCCCCATACATCTTTTTCTTTTAATCACTGATTTTTTTATATTGATGTGATGTATATACATTTGTATTTTTTTAATAAATTGTTATTATATATATTATAATATATATTTATATTTTCGAATCAAATAACCAAAGAATTGGTGAAAATGCTTTCATTTTAGGGACAACGGTATCGGTCCGGTATTCGAGTGCCAAGCCAACGCTACGTGTAATGCAAAAAAAAAATAAAAAATATTTTTAGTTAAGTTGTATTTTTTCCTGATATGTTCTCATAAACATTATATAATCTCACTCAGTCAAGACGAATTTTTTACATTTCAAGGAACAATGTATCCATTAATAATTATTTTTTTATTTTTCAATCAAATTCTAATTTATGGAGAATTGAGTCGGTGTCTAAAGATAAAATAGTCCTGTCCCCTTGGTGAAGAGGTAGAGCTTTCGCCTCACATACCAAAGGTCAGTGGTTCGCTTCCCGTCCTGAGCGACAAAAATTTATTTCTATTATATTGGCTACCAATTAAAAGGACGGAGTCTAAATGCCGAAAAAGACGTAAAAAAAAAATAAGTTGACGCAACCTTTTCTCTTACATCGATTCTTATCTTATATTTTTATATTTGTTGTTTCACTTTTTAAATTCCTGACTCTTAATTCTAATGTTCTTTCTTCGGTTTGGTTATTTGGTGTAATAAGATTTTTGTTTTAGTATAATGGTATCGTTGTGTAATTTATTATTATTTAATAGCCTTTCTAGATATGCCCTATATAATAAAGACATTGACTGGTATTAAAAACCATACTCTAGTAATATAATTTTAAATTTTAACTCATCCAATCCATTGATCCACAAATTGAATATCTTAGAAGGCCTACTAAATTGTGTTTAAGAAATAAAAGTTTAAAAAAATTAAGACTGGAAGGTCGGTGGTTCTCTACAAACACATGCCAATGAATTAAACATCCCCATGATTTGATTTTGAATATAACAATATTAAAATATTATACAATGAAGAAAGATTTTTTAAAGAAGGGGTGGACTGGGACATTTCGTTTCTTGCATTATTTTGACAGCGGTTAGCAGTCCACTAGACTTTAATAAAACATAAGGAATTTAACGGCGATGGTTAAATAATCCCCGTTTTTAAAAGCATCCAAATTTATACTCGAGTATTTGAAAAATGTGATAAATTAGTTGTGCCATTGTTATTTGTTTCGTAATAATGTTCTTTAAATTATTGCAATCCAATCTCTAATTTTGAAGTTTCGTATAAAGTGGCCCTTAAAATTGGAATGTCAAAGAGATGGGCGTCTCGGTAGTGAACGAAATATAAATTCAAAGATACCTGTGTGCACGTTATTCTATTATTAGTTAGGATTTTATATATTAAGAGAGACGATTGTCCGTCCGCCTGTCACGCTCTGTTTTTTGCCCCCTTTATAGAGGACATTAGAGAGAGTCCATGAAAAATAGACGGGTCTCCAAATTCACAAAATCAGTCCGTCATTTGCCAGAAGGTTCTTATGATCAGCCCGCCATCCAACTTAACAAACATAGGGCTGTAAAACGAATGGGAGAGTAAAAAATTTTATTGTCTGAAAAATAATATTTTTCCATCTAGCGATTCGCTCAAAAATATTGTTAAGAAATAATTAGTATGTAATTTGTTTTGTATGTATTGTGGTTTTATCATAATGTATGTATTGCAATTTCCATTCCAAAGATCTGATATAAAAATATGAGATAAAAGAGTCGATGTAAGACAAAAGGTCAATTTTGAATTATTTTATACTCTCCATGAATTAGAATTTGATTGAAAAACCAAATATAATTATTAATAGATGCCTTGTTCCTCGAAATGCAAAAAATTAACCTTGACTGTGAATATATAATATTTATGAGTTCATATCTGGAAAAAAGTTTTATATTTCCTTATAAAAATCAGAAACAACTAATTTAACGTTATGTATATTTTTTGTAGTAACCTCTGAAGAAGAAGAGCCTTTGAAATATAAGGATAATAAAAAAACTCATTTATAAATTTATGATTCCGAAGCGGGCTAAAAATTTTATTTTTATTTAATAACTGAGAATTTTGTTACATAATGCCATGAAATAAATAAAAATAATTATATTTAGCGATTGGGTGTAGTTTCCTTCCCCTTCTCCCAAAAAGCTATTTAATGTTCAAGGATGATGGATTTGATGTGAAGTGAGATATGGCATCAACTTAACATTATATTCTAATTGTATCATCCTTTTTATGATGAATTTAATAGTTAACTCGCAAACGTCATCGAAGATACGGTTTGTAGAAAAGGAGTTCAAAACTCCCCAAAGGAGAACAGTTGATCCCCAGAAGCGTATACTGGAGCCGATATTTTTGATTGACACCTCTTTGCGACATTTTCTTATCAGCCTCATCTATCGAACACAGTATAATTTTAAATGTGAATAATGTTCATTGCTATTTGTTACAACGCGGGTGTTTTTATATTTACTTGAAACAGGCAGGCGCTTATCATAAAAGGTACATTTTTGTCAAGTGACCATAGGCGCTATTCAATAGTTACGCCTCAGTTGGTCACCTTAATATAAAGCCGCATATACGATGAAGAGGCTAAAAATGGAGATAAAATGGTCTTGTGTTGTCAATTTTGTCTCTTTTTCTCTCTGCCTTTTAGGTCCTAACAAATATTTCAGGTTATAGAACTAAGGAATAAACCGTACCTTTCTGATAATATCTCTGGTCTTTATTGTTTGCAGATCTTCCAAATCGTCTCAATTTTCCATATTTCACTATGATATTTGTCTTTATTTTCTTTTCCCGTTGTCGTCTTGAGGGTTCTTGAAAGTTGAATGCTCTTATTTTGATATTTGATCTCTTTTATTTATTTGGATATTTTTTTTTTATTATTTTTATAATTTTACTAAATTAATTTAAATAAATTTCAAATGAATAGCTTTTAATTTAGTTCAATATAACTCCGCTTATAGGCGCTGGATGTCTTAAAAAATTTCTTAAACAAAAGTATATTATTTATTATTTTAGATATCATTTTAACTAGTCTAAATATAAATTCTTAATTAAAAAAATTAAAATTTTTTATTTTATAAATCATACAGCCCTTACTGAATAGATTTTTAGTGAACTAATAGAAAAATATTATCATTTAAAATTCTATAAAATTATATTATTTGAAATCAGGTATAAAATAACTAATCCACTAAAAACTTTTTTTAAATTTACAATTTGTTCAAAATGATTAATGTATTAATTTTTTAATTTGTTTTGAGAGATTCAATTTAAAGATTTAAATTTTAGCGGTTTATTTGTGTAGCTAACATCATTTCTTCAAGAGCTCGAATTTGTTTCTAACTTCACAATTTCTGTATTTAATTTTTTATATAATTTCTAATATAAATATTTTATTCTATTTATATGGTTTCGATCTTTAATATAAATAAGAAGTTTATATGCTAAACTAAAAACATTTAATTCAAAATATCTTGTTGATTTTATAATGATATAATATATTATCATCTAAAAAAAAGGAAGAGAGAATTTGTTTATTTTACCTTTAAAAAAAAAAACTATTTTTATATAAAAAAAAAAAGAAAATGTCAAAACGCAATTCATTAGGTGAATGTGTGAAATCCTCTTCAAATCATTTAAATCAGAGGAAAAATGAAGAGGAAGAAGAGAATCATTCAAAATCAAAATCAAATAAAATTGTGGATAATAATGATAAGGAGAAAGAAAAAGATAAATCAACAACTAAAAAACCATCAGGTCAGTGAGTCGGTTTATATTATATTTTAATCACAATTCTTTATTTATTAAATTGCAAATCATTTTTATTAAAAATAAATTTAAAGCATTCACATTTGGTATGATTAATTATTAACTATGCTTTATTTCTATGAATTTCATTTATTTTCTCATCTTTTCCCAGGTATAATTTGTTTAATATTTAAAAAATTGTTGCGTAGCCTCTTATGAAAATTGTATATATATACGGGTTATCCCAGGAGGAAAGGACACTATTTGGAATTGAATCTCGACCTGAAAATTAGAAAAAAAAAAAAAAAAAAAGTTTCGTCTAACGAGAGAAAATTTATTAGTGAAGATGTAAATCAAAGAAAGCTAATCTTAACATATATATACATAAAAGCCGAAAGGAGACGTTTCGGACAAAATTTATTCGTCCATCTTCAGTCACTTATTCTTGTAGTTAGGCCCATGATTTAACACTGTATACATATATATGTTATTTATTATACAATGAGTGTCGTGTGTGGTGACATGCGAGAATATTATAATAATCTTTTTAAGTATATTTATTTTGTTTTTATTTTATTTGTATATTTTTTAATAAACCAAACCTAAAAATAGGTTAGAACGCTTTCCTCTCGGAAACTACTCCATATACAGTTTTGAGACCTATATTTTTTTTCGATTACATATAAGTCCCAGGTTAAAGGTATTGACATTGTCAATATTGATAACCTTAAAAGCCAAGGGGTGTGGGTTTGGATCCGATGAAAATTGATTTATATCAATATAATAAATATGCCTGGATTACAAAATATCGTAATAAACATATCGTGAATCGTCTATATGGCCTCAAAGGCCGAAAAGACTTAAAAAAAAAAGTCAACTAACCAACTTCGTGTTAAAATTTGTCATACAATCCTTGTCCTATTGCATTATACAACTAGTTCACTAACCGTTTCTTGAAACGAAAGCGTTTTTGGACATATGAATTTTTTTTCCTATTAACAGTTTAAAACTGGAATCTCAGGATGGAGCTAAAACAAGTTATTTATCGTTGCCGACGTTCCGTCGACGTGTCGCACGCTTCCACTGATTAGATGTCAATAATCCACATAAAAATATAAATAAAAATACAATTACTAGTTGAGAGTTTCATTTCTAACAAATTGTCAATTGTTACGTTTGTTAGATATAATTATTTTGTATTATTTATATTTACATAAGCGTTATTGGCGTCATTGGCATTGGTCAGTTTTATTTTTATTTTTCACTTACAAATAATACTTCGGCTGAGTGCCAGACTCAAATGATTTACGATAGATTAAGATTTTTTTTTTTATTTCTAAAAATAATTTATTTTTCCTATTATGATTATCTAATCCGATATTTAGGCGAGTGGCCAGTGTATAATTAATTTTTATATATACCCCTGATGCCAAGTATATCTCTTTTTTTTCTTCCTCGTATACACAGTATAGGGAAAGTATTGTAATCGTCCAAAAATTCAATCTCAATATTTTGATTGATCTCCGAAAAGACCAAGTTTCGAACTCTCTCTGTGTCTAAGTTGATTAATACGAGCGCGCTTTAATGTAGATCAACCAAATTTTATATATGTGCATTTCAGCAAAATCATAGATCTCTCTCAAGTTTTGGACAAGCAAAAGTACCGGAAGTGGTACTTTATCTGAAATTTTTTCTAAAACTCTTGATAACTCAAATATATATATGTGTATGTGTATAAGAGGACAGGGCACTCTCGATTTATTCTTTTTCATTTTGAGACCAAAGACTAATTCTGTCTAGAAAGTGCGCGACTAGCGCAAAACGCCGGCAACAATAAATGATCTCTTTCAATTATCATGTGGCTGCAATCGGAGATTCCTGATCCAAACTCTTAATTAAATATAACAGCCATCATTTTTTCAATTATTTTCAGCTCTAGATCCAATTCCAAAAAGTGTCCTTTCCTTCTTTATACAAAAAAGACTTAATTATTTAGTGAAAATTATGTTAGGCTGTAGACGCAGTTTATTGAACTGAGACCTGTAACTTTTGATAATAATAACATAAAGTAGAAGATAAAAAACGACAACATAAATTTATTACAAAATACATAATGCAACTCAGATCCTTGTATATACAAAGCTACAAATTTGTCCAATGAAGGCTCAAATCTCCTCCCCTTTTTCATCCCCCACTTTTTTTCAGACATGCGTCAAAATGTTTGCTTCCTATACACCCCTACTATCGATTCTTATATTATGCTTCCTATCGAAGTGCACTAATTCTGTCTAGAAAGTTTTCAAAACAAGAGTTTATTTATTTATTTATTTATTTATTCTGAAAACCCACATCAGAATTAATAACAAGAACCGACATTTGATTTCAATAAGTGGATTATTTTTAATCAATCAGGCACCGACTGATTATGAGAACAATAACCAATTGATAACAAAATCCAGCGTCCACTGTATTATTAAAGTAATCGTAATCTTATTAAGATAAAAGGAATTTGATATAAATAGAAATTATATAATACATATAGGGAGATGTGACTTGTATTATACAAATGTAAAATTTTTTTAAAATCATAAATTAAAATTCTTTATTCCCTGATTTTGTGATTGAAAATATGTCCAGTTGCAATCTCGTCAATGGAGTATTATTGCTATAGTTGTTCTCACATATGCTATATCCTATATTTCTTGTATTGTAGTCGGGTACTTTTATATTGTTAAAATTTAGAAAAGAAGGGATATAGAGCCAATATATATTCAAAATATAATTGCTTTTAACCCCCCCCCCCCCCCCCCCCCCCGCACCCCGCCCGCCGCCCTCAAAAAAAACAAATCAAAATAAAAAAAAAAAAAAAAAAAAAAAAAAAAAAAAAAAAAACAAAACAAACAA
>JAAAKE020144937.1:0-13164 GCA_010014785.2 Anisolabis maritima | reverse complement strand
GAGAGAGAGAGAGAGAGAAGTTAAAAGCATCTAAAATGGCTAATCGTATTTTCTTCTTTAAGTTATCCAATTTATACCAAAGGGGGTATTGTAAATTTTATTAAAACTAAAAGTAAAATAAAGAATTAATATTGAAGAGGGCGGATTCCACTCCGGGAATCGAAGTCAATAAGTTAATTATTTATTTAATTTGTTCTTTCTTCTCTTCTAATGCATTGAAATGAAATTTTAAATTGCTGAAATAGTATTTGTTTTTATATCAAGGTGAAGCGGAGGGACAAAGTGTAGTGCATTAATAGATTTTAAAAAATTGTAATTATGTGAAACTCTGTATGAACTACTCCATAAATAATAAATGTATTCGATTAATATTGAAATGTGTCTTATATATATATATATATATATATATTTTCAAATTTTTCTATCCCATATATATAAAATATATTATATTATATAAATTTATTATATATATATATATATTTGAATTTGAAAAGCGCGCGCATAGAACACACAACTCGTTCGCTCAATTTATACTATGAATCTTTTTTTAATATAAAATTATTATTTCATATTTTAAAAAAGTGAGAACCGTGGATTTAGATAATTAAAAATATTGATTGTCAAAAAATCTTAAACAATTAATTTTTCGAAAGAGCATGAATGAAGCAGATTTGATTTTTTTAATTTTTTCCCTTCTTTAAAAAAGTCGTTAGTATCTAATTTCACAATTTATTCCTAGCCATTATTTTGCTAACGATTTTGATTAATTTAAGGCCGAACTTTAAAACCTGTCAAAAATAATAATCCACGCTCATATTTGGAATTTCCAGATTTGTTTTTTTCTCTCTCTCTCTCTTTTTGCGATTAAATAATTTGATAAGTGCTTCTCGGTGGCTTGTCAGGGCTCAAATACATAATGGGAATATTTGTGTTTAATTTATCGCTGGAATCGGCGTCGCCTACGTTTTTCTGTTAATGGGACGGCCATTAAAAGACCGGGAGTCAATAAAGCGAGCTTTACGAGCCGAGCACCGAAACGCCGTCCCCTCTCCCTCCCTCCTAAATACGGCCCGAAAGATTTATTCATTACGACCCAAATGGCAATTTATGAACTTCTGTTTTATGGCAGAACAAATGTTCTACTCAATAGAAATATAACGCATTGATTGGCCCCAGGTAATTTACGTGACAAAAAATACTTATTTACATTCGTTAAATTTTCATTGTTTATGATCTCCTGCAATGGAAGAGATTTGTTTTCCGGGTTCTTTATAGTATTTATAAGGAAAATAACAGTGAAAAGGAAAAATTTTATTTGGAATAAATTCAGAATTTTATCTTACTTATGATATAATTTAAATGATGGGTATTTTATAAAATATTTTATTTTATTTATAAATATTAAATGCTAACCAAAGTGATGTGTTCTGTGGGGCCTCTAGGGGTCTGACCCACCAGGTTCCGGGCCTTTTTGTGAGCGTTAATCAAATTTTAATTCAACTAATTATCTTATTTATTAACCTACAGAAAGGATTTGTCCAGCAGAACGAGAATTTGCCTCCTCCACTTGGAATTTTTATCGAGGGGAAAATTATTAAAAATAAATAAATTTATATTTATACATTCCATTTCTGTCCAAATGATGTGACCATATAATCAGACATGCTTGTAGTCCATAGATGTGCACTATACTTTTTCTAAGCGATTGGATCCACGTGTCCAAAATTTTTTTAACAAAGGGGAGTTAAACGATATTCATTTTAAAGCTCTTAATGATCTGAGTTCTGTTAAACTCTACAAATACTCACCAAAATCAATGTTTTATTCACATCATTGAAAATATAAATTAAGTGCCAGAAAAATAATTCGGTATCCCGAAGACGACGGACCTGTAAATTATTTTTCTTGGAAAGTAAACCAAACTAACCAACCAAGAAAAGTTTTAAAAAAATATAGCTAACTATATATAGGGAGGGGCCCACAAAAAAAATTGTTAAACTTTAGAAATGTTCACTTACAAAAATAAAATTTCGATTAAATTCACTTTTAATACATCTTTAAGATCGTTAAATTTATATATATATATATATATATATATATATATTCTTGCTGCTCTTGAGGATGTTGTAAAACCGAAGTTAATCGGAACGATTTTAAAAGAATAAATGAAATTTTAAAAATAAATTCTCGTTGTTTTCATTGCCTTACTCAAGAATCCCCAACAAAATAAAAGATCGAGTCCTTCATCAATTATATTAATTCGACTAAAAACTTAATTTAAGAGGAATGTTACTTTTGCCTCAGCTTGAAATATGAAATTTCATAAATAGCCATTCAACCGAATTTACTCTCTTTGTCTATGAAAATATTTTTAAAAATTTTGCGATTCTATCTGTTCCTGCAGCCAAGGAAATCAAATTTATTTAATTTTTTAATTGTCGAGGTTTCGGGCACAAGTCGTGTCCTTTATCAGGGCAATTAAAAGTTGATAATATGTGATGTTTTGTATTTTATATTTATATTATTGAATTGTAATAATATAATATTAATTTAATTTAATATAATTTTTTTCTCCCACTTGCTTACTTTGGGCTCCTCACGTGGAATCCGAACCGTCGACAAAATAAAATCTATAATTTCCTCTTAAACAATGAATCAACCAGACATCTCATCTGACTGACGTAATTGTTACAAGTAGCTTAATTATGTTAAAATCTCGAAAAACCAAAATTATTAAGATTATAATATCTCCCCTAAAAATGTGACTTAGAAAAAGGCATATATCGAACGGATCTAAGCTCGGATAACTCATGGTCGTCATCGACTCACCAGATGCGAGCTCCTAGGTGTATTTATTATTTTTGTTTAAAATATTAATTATTTAAGAAGTTTTAAAAACTCCGATGTTCCTCATTTATGACTTTAATTACTCGAAAATGTTCATATGTTTGGGACTTCCTTTTGAATCCCGCTGTGCTATCGCGTTTCGATGCTCTTCCCGACATCTAGCGTCCACCTGCGAAATCATCCGTGGATTTTAAATCTACGCTATTTTGTTCGAATGATTTGAGAAAAGCGAGGCATGTTGTTGACCTGTTGGCTCGTTGTGTCTCCTGCTCCTTTCTTATCAGCTACAATCGAATGAAACGACCTGTGCACACAACGACACACGCACACATGCACATAATTACATTTATACGTACTATATAATCGATCAATAGGCGACCTCTTTTGGGTCTTCGACCTCCACACAATGCACTCCACATCGGCTTTCTCTCTTTTCAATTCGTTATTATAATAAATTGGTTTAAAGAAATTGAGCACTGATCGGTTGACAAGGAAGTATATGAGGGGGAGATAAAATAGACAAAAGAATAACGAGAAATTTATTATTATAAAAAGAAGAAGATGGCGGCTGATTATTTGATGACAAAACGTGATGGAAATAAAACAGCAAGATTTAAAAAATCTTGATTTTAATGTTTAAACATTTCGACCAATTTTACAAGTACCAAGAGTTTCAAATTTTCTCCCCATCTCCTAATAAGTTGGGCTAAAGATATTCTTAAGGCATGGCCTCTCTCTGGTTCTTAAGCAAGATTTTAATAAATTTTTCTAAATTTAAGTTTTGTGATTATATTTTTGTGTCCCTCGGGAATTGAACCCAAGAGAAACAAACTTTGTGGCAATATTTGGCCTCCATCGCTTTTTGCTATTATTATCTTTCAAAGAAAAATTTTTAAATAAAATTTTTAAATAAATTAATAATCATCACCGGGACTGATTCAAAGTCAGACTCGCTTCGTTTCTGAAAAAATAAAGGAAATTAAATAAATTAAGAACTAAATGTTAAACAAAATAACAGCACCTTTATTATTGTCAATGGTAAAATTTCTTCCAATTTGGCATAATTCCTGTTTTAGCTTTTTTTTTAGTCAACTCAGTTTCTCAGAGAACGCTCTCACTTTTCGATTCGTGGGATCATTTTAGCGATTTGGTTCAGAATCCTTTTGGTAAAATGGCCAAGTATATCCATTGGCAACAATCCACGTAATTCCAGACCTTTTGTATTTTTTGTCTTTTCGGCATCTGAGGCCATAGAGATATTAAACGACATATAACTATATTTTTATGATATTTATTTATTTAAGCCAATTTGATTTAAATAAATTTTCACCGGATTGTCTAGGATCCGAATCTACACGCCTTGGTTTTTAAGGTTATCCCTTTCGTTTTATATTAGTGTGGCTTTTATTGTAATAATTAGCTCTTTCCCTTAGAGCAGAGATTGTGATTTAAAGGCTAGTGTTTGCTTCATAAAATTTACTTAAATAATTTAAATAATAAGAACGGAGTCTAAATGGACTCAAATACCACAAAAACTTAAAAAAAGTATAATTAATTTTATTTTTTTAAAAGTTTATTGCTTCTATTCTCAACTAAAATTTAACAATAAAATAACATAAAGAATGTAGAAAGAATGAATGAAAAATTATATTCAAAATTAAAATAGGAAGAAGGAAAATTTTTTACTTGTACTTTTAAGTAGACTTATCGAATTATTATTTTTTTTATTATTTTTCGAGGCATATAAAAATATTATACATTTGAATCAGACATAATTGGGAGGCCACTTGTCCCATTAGCCAAAAAATATACTTACAAAATATTTATTAAATATTGTGAAGTATTATTTTTTTCCAGAATAAAATATCATCGACTCTATTTATTAAAATTTTTTTCTACTCCCTCCTTTTGTGACATCAGTTTTTCTCTTTTTTTTTTTGAACGGTCCTCTTCATATTTTTTTTTTTTTGCCGAAATTGCAATTATTTTTTCTCAACTGAAAGTTCACCATTCATTTAATAAACCAGGAGGTTAAAGTTTAAAGAGCCCTGATCTAGGACAAGAACTTTTTCAAATAATTGTAATTACCATTCAAACATATTTATTTATAGTAAATGGCACCTAAATCTTATTGATAAGGCTGGAGATCCGAGCCCAGAGCTCTTGGTTTTTAAAATTAGGTAGTAATCGCTTTTAGCCCCGTTGGTCACGGGGTGGGAACGTTTAGAGACTTGCGAAAAAGTGAAAATGAAAAGTCAATGAAATTTCATCATATTCTCATGACTGGTAACAAATTATCAAAACAATTTATTTTTATTAAATATAAAAATAAATACATTTTTCTTTTTTCTCAACATCGCCTGATCTCTATTACCCTATAAAATTTTTCAATATATGATTATTACTATTTTTTGTGACTTAAATATAAAAGGTAATTAAAAAATCAATGTGAACAAATAAAAAAAAAAAACAAGTAGAATAAAACAGCAGGTTCGCTTATATCGATCATGTGCTGTTCTGTTATTGCTGCAGAGGGCGGCAAGGCTGCGAGGCTAGCGCCCCTGGCGATGGGCTGTGGCAGCTCTAAATCGGCGGTGATGCCGCTCGAGGAGACTTCAATGCCATCGGAAGCAACACTGCAAAATACTTCGTCTTTAGCCAATGGCAATGGTCAGGCGAAGGGTGCGACCGCTACAAGGCGCCCTTCAACTCACCATCTTCAGGGCGATGAGCCTCCTGAGGAGCAACTTAATAACCTAGCTCCTCTGCGGCCTTTAAATCTGCCTAAGATTGGTATTTCGTCAATGAGCTATTCTAGTATATAAAACCTGAATTGCATAACTTTATTCCGGAATTTTTGTGCAAAAATATTCCATTTATATAAGACTTTCTTTAAAATTTTTTTTGGTCGATTATTGTATATTTTTGTATACATTTTTTGCAAAAAGAATACAAGAGAAAAATGAAGATTGGGTTGATTATTTTTCAGAGACAATGGGGTGTATAAATTCCTTCGTGTTTGCTTGCTGGAAGGTAGGCAACCCAAAAGACTAACTCACTAATAGAATTTTGATTAATTGCTTCAGGGGCCATCTAACGAAGACCACACATGCTCAGAGAGAGATTTGT
The DNA here is from genome assembly GCA_010014785.2 of Anisolabis maritima. Lineage (NCBI taxonomy): Eukaryota > Metazoa > Arthropoda > Insecta > Dermaptera > Anisolabididae > Anisolabis > Anisolabis maritima. The sequence goes on along the minus strand of JAAAKE020144937.1, from coordinate 7,188 downwards.
CTTTGTCTTCGGCATCTTATAGGCATTAACGATAAATTATATATGTGAGACGATAACCGTTGTAGTCAGTCGATATTTATCTAGAATAAATTAATTGGTAGCCAAAACACTTAAGAGAAATTAAATCGCTTAGGACGGGTCCCTTAGATCATGATGCGAGTTAAGGAAGCTAGGGAAGGAGTTGGTAGTTTCGGTTGCCTACCTTCCAGTGAGAAAAAAACGAACGAATTTATACAGCCAAATATTTAGATATTAAATCTGGGATAGCCTAGCAATCAAACAATTCTTTGAGGAGACAAAAAATTCTATCAAACGATGTTTCGGAGAACCAACGTCACTTTCTTCAGGACTCTGTATATAAAAGGTTCACATGGTTATCATATCATTTTTTTTTTTACAATTATTATTAATAATTTACCTTTTTATTTTTTTTATAACAAAGAAATATAGCAATGGGATATTAAAATATAAATTCTTGCATACATTCGTGTCTAATTCACTTGGGTGTTTAGAGAAAGGCACTTCGCATTAAGCCCCCTCTTTTATAATAAATAAATTTAAGAAGGAATTTATTTTATGATTAACAATTATATTTAGATTCAATGAATTGAAAATTAGATGAAAAGAGAATTGAGAAATAAAAATCTTCATATCGTGATCGCAATAATCTCTCACTATATATTTCATTTTTAGGTTATAGAAAGTAAAATTATTTAAATTTCTTTTTATAAAAATTTATATAAAATTTTCTTTTCCTTTTTTCCCTCCCCTTAAAATTCCAACTCCATACAGCCTCGATCAAGCAGGAAATAAAATAAATTTATTGTGATATTATTATTAATAACTAAAAAAGGGAGGGGGTTGATCATAGAAAAAAGAAAAAAATATGAAAAAATATAATTAGGCATATTTGACAAATCATGACTCTTTTCAAATTATCTCTTTTCTTTCTTTTATTTATTTATTTATTTATTTTTTCTTTTATATAATTTAATATTGTCAATCAATGATAAATTATTTCATTTGTAGAATATTATTATATGGTATGTTCAAGTTTTTGGTGTCACGTTGTTTATTAAATACAATTTCCCTATGCTTAATTATATTGCACATATATATATTATATTATTATATTATTATTATTTTGGTCATTTTTGATTGTGTGCTCATCGAGGGCTGTCCCAGGTTATTTTTGTTTAAGATTGTCCTGGTGATAATTTTAATACCCCTCTGTGAGATTATTTATTTAATGTAAAAAAAATAAAAAAGAAAATTATTATTAATAATAATAACAATAATGATAACCATATGAATCTTTTATAAACATAGTTCTGAAGACTTTAGTTCTCCAAAACGTCAGCTGCAAGGATTTTTTAAATAAAGGCCTGAAAATTGTTTCCACAAAGGGTTTGCATCATATATATATTTGAAATTATGACATCTTTTAATTACTTAATTCAAAAATTAACTTTTTTTTTGTACGTAAAGAGAAAATTCCAATTCATAATCTGATAAACTTATTAAGTCAAAATAAAATGACAGCGTCCTCATTTTGAATTTCCAATTTCAGGACAGCCACTTGCTTTCGAGGTTCCTATTCAGGATAATGATTCACTGATTAAACGTCATCCACCGCGGAGGCTGCAGCGGCTCGAGGATCAGCAGCCAGAGAAGCTCGAGCTTACACATGAGCTCATTGATGAGAAGCAAGCTGAAGCTGAGCAACGCAGGATGAACGTGAGCGTTCATAAGTTTTTCTATATTTAAAAAAAATCTAAACTAAATGTTTTCTTTCTAAAATAGATCATCTCTCAGAGGGTGCAATCTGCAAAGCAACGAATCCCTAAAAAGAGGCTCCTTGATATGGATAGCCTAGGGCAGGTATGCATCCATATCATTTCTATCAATAATCGATAACGTGAAGTGAATAAATTCTGTGGTGTTTTATCTATAAAACTAGTAATGGATAAATACAAATCTCCTTCATTTTTGGGGTTGCTTCTGTAAAGTGCAAGGTATTTTTAATCCTAAAGAGAGAAGCGTGTAGCAAGCCGGACCGTCGCACGATCTGACAGGGGTGGGAGAACATAAAGGATATGAAAGAAATGTCAGACTTACTCGGGTAACTCGTAGCCGCATCCACATTCTCACAAGAGGTGAAAAGTTAAATCCAAATCTAAACTTTGGAGATTTTGGTTTATTTTTCAAATTCTATTATTATAATTATTTTTGTTTAACATTAATACAAATTTGATTGATAAAGGAAGGAAAGGGCAGATTGGAGCTAAAAAAGGATGCCAAAAGCCGAAAGGGACAAAATTTATTGGTCCATCTACAGTCACTTTCTGACAACTTTGGGTCTGATCACAAATAAGTGACTAAAGGGAGCTCTGTCCCTTGGTGCAGTGCTCTTGGTTCACATACCAAAGGCCAGTGGTTCTCTTCCCGTCCCGACCAACAAAAATTTATTTATATTATATTGGCCACCATTTGATATAAATAAAGGGGGACGGAGTCTAAATGGCCTCAGATGCCGAAAAAGACTTAAAAAATGACTGAAGATGGACCAAATACCGAAACGTTCCTTTCAGCTTTTAGAATCTTTGGATTCATTTTGCTCCAATCTGCCTTCTTATTCCTTTATCAACTTCCAAAAGCAACTGACTACTAATAAATTGTAATGTTAAATTAATGTTAACTTTATGTAGAGCTAACCAGATAGACATCGGGCTACCTCTCTTCAGAGCCTAAGTATACATTTTTTAATTTTTTTCTGCTATTTTATTATTATACACCTTTAGAAAAAAGAGTAAGAAAACTCACAATTTGTTATTTTTTACTTCAAAAATAAATAAATTAAACTTATTAAAATTCGAATGTGATGTGAGTTTGAGTTCAGCTGCGACAAAAAATTCCCCTCACCAGCGATAATTAATTATCTCTCTATTTGTTGAATTATTGATTTTTAAGATATACCTTAAGGACTTTCTCATGTTTTATTGACCTTTTATAAAATATATAATTGCCATAGGGAGGGGAATCCATAATAAAGTCCGTTGTCATTATTTCATTCCATATGATAATTGCTTAGAAGCTTGGCGTTGTCATCGCCTTCGAGAAGAGAACTACGAGCTAAAATGAATAAGAAAAAAAAAACAATATTCGTATATTCTTAAGATTTATATAGAGAACATTTTTTGCAATTATTTTAAGAAAATCGTATTTATTTCTTTAATTAAAAATATATATTAGTGGGAGGACAAAGTAAATGGAAGAGGCTCGATGTTCTCACGGTCTCTTGACCCTTGAGGTCAGCAGGCCAGCTGAAGAAATAGAGAAGGCTTGAAAAAATAACGGACTGTCACCGAAACACTCCTTTCCCTGAGAGGTGAACTAAGGTGAGAGATTCTCTGAAGGTTGAATGGTCGGCGATAACAGCTGACCCAGCTGCTCTCACCTGGGCTAGTGTCCCTCGGGAGAAGCGAGCACGAATAAGACTGCTAGTCCGAATGATAGCGCCTTGGGTGAAAGCAAACGGAATGTCTGGGATTTTAATTGAATAAAAACAAATAACACAAAATATTAAAAATAATTTTTCATGACCGTTGCGTCGTTTCCCTTTAATTAAAGTGAAAGATTTTAATTTTGCATTCGGTTTTATTTGTTCCAACCTTTTGAAACAAAATTATTTATTATTTCTTGAAAATTTTCATTTTTATACTCCATTTAAAAATTCTTTAGTAGAGTGGGGACTGAAGGGCTGACAGTCCACCGACCAATCAGAACGATGACACGTTGCAAAAACACTTCTCTCTCGCTGTGCGAACACTGACCGCCAGGGACTCAATATTGGCAACACCGCCCTGCCCTAAAGACATTTTAAATAGAGTACAAATGTTTTTTAAAATATAATTTTTTTTTTTTCTTTCAGAATGAAGAAATGTTAGAAACGCTAAAATACGAAAACTCTTCATTGGAATTATAAAATAAAGTGAAAAAAGACTTCAATCGTGATGAGATTTTTTATATTAATGTCTTCATTAGAATTTAATTTTAAAAAGTAGTGGAAATATATTTATATAAAATTTTTTCTCAATTAATAAAATAAATAAATAAATCATTTTAAAACATTTTTATACGTATATTTATTTATTTTTTTTTTGTTTATTTTTTGTCGAATAAAAATTATTTATCATGTTCTAAAAAATGGCATTTGCCTTTTTTTTCTCATTTGTTTGAATTTTTTCATCTGTGTTCATCATTCCATTCGTAATCGATTTACTTGCTTTACGGAATGTACTATAAATGACATAAGAAACAAATTTTAAGACTCCTGTAATATATTTTAATCAAATTTTAAAATTTTTTGATTTATTTTGAGGAAAATTTTTTTTTTCTCTTCGGAAGTCATTAGATAATTGTAAAAACAATTCCTGCATTTTTTAATATTCTACAAAATTGATTATTTTCATAAAAGTGAGTTAGTATATTTATTTGAGGTTAGTAACCGAAGAGAGAGAGGCCGAGGAATACAAAAAAGGCCTATATCTCTTTCTATTGCTATTTTATTTTCTAATGGAGCTTCAAGAAAAACTCGCAGAAAATTGCAAAGCTCAAACTAAAATGAACAAAAATTTTAGCCATTACATTTTGAAAAAGTTGAAGGAATTATTTTCCGTTGTTTAAAATAGCACTCTCAATTCTCTTCCAAAAATTTCTCAGAAATAATTTATTTTAAATCATTTTCAGACAAAAAAAAAAGTTTAACCTCAAAAAAGGCCATCTAGAAATTTCATTAAAATTTATTTATGTTGAAAGGAATGATTTGTTTCCTTAGACCTATGGAATTATTATAACTTAAAGTATTATTAAAATTTTTTCCTAATAATAATAGTTCTAAGAAAAATTCTATTAGGGCTTCCTTGAAATAAACGAATTCAATCTTACATTTTCTTGAAGGAAGAAGAAAAATATCAGGGAAGGGATGGACGCCCCCCTCCGAAATTAATTATATGCGAAAAATTGATCTGTCGGCAACGAAGCTAATATTTTAAAATCTTTTTTAATTTAAGTTTGTATATGTAAATTCATTTTTTTTTTTTGAATCTTAAAATACTGAAAAGTGAAATTAAAATGAGATTATTGCTCTTTTTATAGAACAGCTTAGTGATACTTAACTTGAAGGGCCCTCTAAGAGGGCGCGAAATAACAAAAAGTGGTGTGAAAATTAAAAAAAATAAAAGAATCCGACAATCTATTTGTTAAACCAAAAATAATAAATATGTTCTGTTAATTCAAACAAAAAGTGATTAAACTTTCCTGGTTTCTATCGGATTTTCGGGAGCAAATAAAAAAATTAAATACATCTCGGTTGGGTGGCCCCAAGAAACGAGAGTGTTGAAGGTCTGCCAATACGAAGTTTTCTCTTAAATAACTTTTATATCATATATGGCCACGATGACATCTCAGCTAAGATAAAATAAAATAAATTATTTTTTAGGCATTTTTAAGATCTCTAATAATCTCTATCTCCTATAAACTTATACCTAAATAAAATTTTTCATTTTTTTTTTAAATTAAACTTCAAATGTGACTCTAATTAGGGATGAATATTTTTTGTAATTTTCTTTTTTTTCTATTAATAAAGAATTGAAGGTAAAAATACAAGAATAACTAATCTTATTATGAGTAATAATAATTACGTAAGTATATATATATAATATACATATATAGTACAATAAAGAATTTTTATTAGAATTCGAAGCCATTTCTATCAATTCTATAATTTTATATATTTTCTTCTCTCTAAATATATATATATATAATCTTATATATATTTATAAATAATTATAAATATTAGCAGACATTTAAAAAACTCTTAAAATCTATTTTTATATATATATACATGTATATATATATTTCTTTTAAATAATTTATAAATGATTTTTAGTAGAAAAATTTTTTGTTTTGAATTAGATATTTCATTTTATAAGGGTGGGAGAAGGAGTAGAATAGTGAGGGAGGGAAGGGGCTCTTCTAATATTCAAAAAAGATCACAGTTTAGAGATTTTAAAAAAATAAAATAAAATAAAATATAGTTTCTAATTTTTTTTGCTGTCATTTGATATCAATTGAAAGTGAATAAATGAATAAAAATTAAAATTAAACTTTACAAAATAACAACGCCTATATTATGAAATAAAAAAAATTAAATTTATTTTTTCGATTTAGATTAATCTTTTTTTTTGCAGATGTTTTAATTCTTGGTTTTATATTTTTTACATAGGCCTAATACAAACAAATCGTTTCTCAGTGATACTATTCTCTGCAGGATAGAAAGCACTCAAATATATTTAAGTTGAATTATTCCTATAAATGTTTATTTTTTTTTTGATTTTTAAGGCAAGAAATATCACCCACCTATTATATAATCTTAATCAGAGGTTAGGTCGTTTAATCGAATATTTAGGCCATGTTTAAACCCCAATTCCGTCTAAACATTTATTTTTCCTTACCTAAAATATTGAATAATATTTTTTATTCTATTAAAATTTTTTCTTTGTTAAGTCCCAAAAATCCCTTCGCCCTGCATCCCTTCCTACTCCAATAATTTTTTATTTAACCAATAATTAACTGAAAAAATAGCAATCTATATTAAATTGTAAGAGAACTGGCCAGCTATACTTTGAACTTCCAGCTCTCATTGCAGCTCTTTTGCTCTTGACTTCAATGTAATGCAGCGTTTCTCAAATGGGGAATCTCCTTGGGCGAGGGGGAAGGGAGAGCTGCGAATAGCCAGGAAATATAGCTTTTAATAAAATTTGTAAGGAGCTCGATAATGAAATGTTATACCACAATTTTAATATAAAAGAATAAAGGGGGATGATGCTGATGAAATGAGAGTGAGAATCACTAATTAGTTGGCAAATACAGCAGACACAAAACCAAGAATCGAGAAACATCGGAAAAAATTTTATAATTTTGAAAATTTATAAAAAAAAATACTTTTTTTTGGAGTAATTAAAAATTCCATTTTTTTTTTTTCAAAAATTCAAATATTCAATTCGATTGAATTAGAATATATATAAAAAAAATTCATTTTTTAAACCGCTAATAAATTTTCTCAGAATTTATTTTTTAAGGAAATGAAGCATTAATGAAAAAGGCGGGTGGAGGGAGGTTGGTAAT
>JAAAKE020144915.1:0-13164 GCA_010014785.2 Anisolabis maritima | reverse complement strand
AATAAGGACGGAGTCTAAATGGCCTCAGATGGCGAAAAAAGACTTTAAAAAAAAAAAAAAAAAAACATTTGTTGGTACCCCTGTTCACATTTTATTTAAGCTGATATCACGATGGATTGGGATAACAACAATAATATTATTAAATTTTTCTTCCCTTCACTCACGACGTCATCTTTAATTAATATTGGCATTTTCCTTGTAATAATTATTGATTCTATTTTATTTTTAAAGACAATGATAATAAGATAATTCAATTAAATAATATTTAAACTTTTTGTTTTGTTGATTAAATTGTGTTAATCCAATTTTGTTCCTTTCTGTACCGGATGACTCATATTTCATAGACAATGCATCAACAACAACCTGCTTGTTGCAAGTAAAGGATTTTTTTATCAGTTGAGGAGAGAGAGAGAGAGGGAAGTGGAATTGGTTGAGTTGTTTTTGTCCTTTTCGTAATGCCTCACTGCAATGGATCACACAGACTCTTATAAAGAAGGCTATCTGCTGTTTGCTCCTCATGGTGTTCTTGGTCAACTCAAGGTAATTAAACCACTCTTAAACTATAAACTCTATTAAAATTAATTATATGATTATGTTTATTAGAAATCTTGGCAGAAGAAATTTTGTCAATTATTTAATGCAAGTAAAAATGGTATTGAACGTCTTGAGGTGTTTGACACTGAAGAAGATGTCGGGAAAATATCAGCTCAACGATTTATTACTTTAGAGAATTGTATTAAAATTAGTCAAGATCCTGAGAAAAATCATCCTTTTGCTTTTACGGTACGTTAATGATATTTCTTTATTCATAATTTCTTTATTTCTATTTTGTAATAAACAAGTTAGAATTGCAGCAATTGCCGAATCAAAATCATTTTGCCATTTACCTACTTGGGAAAGTTCTTTAGAAAAAAAACCCATGTAAAACCCCTCAGGTATAACATTTTAATTTAATCTTTCCAGTCTAAAAAGTGATCCCCTAAAATTGGAGGCCACCACTCCTTATCTAAATTAATTTTAGACTCTGGAAAATTTTCTACATATTGAAAAACCTATATGAAATACCATCCAGAATTAATTTGTTACAAAATATCACTGCAGACATTATTTTATTATATATACTACTCCCGGAATTAGCAATGAAAAAAAAAAATTTTTTTGTCAAAAATCGATTTTATTCTTCAACACAGTTTCCTTTAAGAGCGTTACACTTATTCCAACGATCCTCTAACTTTTGGATTCCTTTCATATAGTACAATTTGTCAAAGGCTCCAAAATATCCATTTGTTTCACTTTCGACATCCTCATTTGACTCCTCTTGGAATCACATGTGTAGGGATGGACCCATGTTTCATTCATTGTTACGAATCGGCGCAAAAACTTATTTGGATTACACTGAAACAACTTCAAACCGAGTTCTAAATCATCGACACGTTGTTGTTTTTGGTCGATTGTTAGGCAGCCAAGCACCCAAGCAAAAGTAGCGTCACCTACACGACCTCTCTCCCTCTACCTGCGGCCGAAATGTCCTGAAAATTTTAAATGAATCTTTTGAAGGTTTGTACTTTCTAAAAATCATATGGGTATTTGGTTCGTAATAGTGGCGAATCCCGGACTTTTCATTCCATGTTGTATTGATAAAAGAATTTAAACAAGCTGGCAGCATTTATTTTTAAAAAGTGACTTTACTTAAACTCCTGAGAAAAACGTTTCAGCAGTGTGACCTCTCATGTATCACAATTATAAAAAGTCTCAATGAAACAAGAGCCACAACATGCGGATAATATTTCCAATTATTTATTTTTCTACATGCGATTTGTATTTAAGAGACTTGAAGAAGGCAGAAATATTGCTTCAAGAAGAGATAAAATAAAATCACTTTTTCATTCCGAGTTTACTCTTACTCAAATACAAAAAATACTTTTTTATTATATGCAAACCAAGAGTTGAAAACATTCTTAAAATTAAATAGAAAACTATTTTATTTAAACTTTTTGACTATTTTAATTTGAATTAGATATTATTATTCAATATATATGTTTCAATATATATGATTTTTACCTGAGAAGTCATGACTTTATTTAATCTGACTATTGGTATTTTTGCTGCTGGATTTTGGACACTTAAATATTCCTGAAAAATGAAGTTCTCCGTCAATCGATGGACAAAAGCATGCTGACCTTTGCACCAAACCACCAACATCAGAGAATCCCTGCCTCATATAACATGGGAGGTGGTAAGAGGACCTAAGGGTTAGGTCAATTGTTCGATTCCCGTCGGGAATAAAATAATTCAAATTTTATTGCCTACCAATGAATTTAAATAAATATAGGAAGATTCTAAATTCCCTCAGAAACTGAAAAAGACTTAAAAAAGCAGACTACACCAAATCTGGTATATTGCCGCATTTCAGGAGAACTATAAAATTCCTTTTTTTTTTTCATTCATTTACTATTAAGAGAGTTTTACCCTTTTTTGAGTTACTCCCTCTCTGGCAATCCATTTAGAGGAAAGGAAAAAAAGGGGAAAAAAGGTATTTAGAAAGCTTGAGATAAGGAAATAGATATTTAAATAAAAGATTTTAATAAATATTATAATGAAATTATAAACTATTATAAAAATATATCTCTCTCAGATCTGCTGGGAAATCCACTTTTTAACCGCACTAATATCTCATTTTTTTTCTTTCTATTTATATTCTTACCGCATATTTTGATTAGATAAAGTAGAAAATTAAAAGGAAATATATTTTGATAAAACAAAATAAATTGCTATATAAATGAAATGAATTTTTTTTTAATTTTTCCATTATTATTAAAAAAAAAATTAACTAAAAATTTATTTCTCCAAATTAAAACTTTTATTTCACTCTTAACTTATTTATTCATCTGAATATACGGATTTAAACAAACAAAATAGTTGTATGTAGTGTAAGTCAGGCTGAAAAGAAACTGCCATTAAAATCGTTTCTTTTTTTTAAGTATTTATTTTTCGGCTTCTGGGGTTCATTTAGACTTCATCCGTATTTATTATACGAAAGAAACTAATCTCTGCTAAATGTGATGAATAAACGATACAAGGGTCATGGGTAGCCTCAATGAAATATCGCCATTTACGGATATGATACCGTAAAAGACAATAAATTAAATAAAAAAATTTGATAGAGTTTTGTAAAATTAAATTACAACTCATTTAAGACAAGACAATACTTCATTATTAACACCGCTATTAGGAGACTTCACTTGGATTTTACGAAATTCTTTTCTCCCCGGCATCACTGAACTACAAGTTGATAAAAGAGTCGAAATAATTCAAATAATAATATTGATATCTTATTTGATATTTTTTTCGAAAATTGGTATATATTGAAGACACTCAAGTTAATCCACGTCAAATCATCCAAGCCTGACACCCTGAACAAGACGATCTTTTTATGTGAATATTAAAAATGAAAGACCAAATTGGAAAATTATGTATTTTTTTCAATATAAGTTATAAATGTTTACATCTTATATTTAATATAGGTTTAATGTTATATTTTATTTTCTCTAACGGAAAAAATCATTTTTGTTTTAGATATTGACGAAAACAGGCACCCACCATATAGCTGCCTTTTCCGAATCGGATCTCACTGAATGGATGAATGCAATTCAATCGATTGCCTTCAGAGATGAAAGTTCTCATCGAACCATTGAAGAGGAAAATGAATTATATTGTTCTTCAGGTGATGGTCTCTTCAACGTCCGTCTTGTGCCATCTTCGGCTTCAACGAGATGCAATCTTGAGCCGAATAGTTATATTCTTTTAATTACTGATTCTGAAATCGAACTTCGCCATTGTGATGAACACCATCAGCTTCTTTACAATTGGCCATATCATTATATTCGAAATTATGGTTGTAAAGAAGGCAAGTTTTTTTTCGAAGCCGGTCGAAAATGCAAATCCGGCGAAGGTCGGTTTCAATTTGAACATGCTCAACACCAAGAGATATTTCGACTTATTTATACTAAAATGAAAAATATGAAGAAAGCAATTTTAAGTAATTCCGTTGAAAGTGTTTCCTCGGCGCTCGAGAGTCCTTTACATTTAGCCTTCAATATGGAAGCCCGATCCAGAAGTCCTTTACCTCTATCGCCTTTATCACCTGCTTTGAATCTCATTGATATTGATATCTCCCAGTTGAGTCTGCAACATCCCCCACTGCAACCTACAATTGTGAAACAACCTCATTCTTTATCTGATAATCCTAAAACATTGCCATTTGATTTTGGAGAAGAACAGGTGGCCAAAGTTAAGCCCGCCAAACCTCCACGAAAGAATCTCCGAAAAAAATCAGACGAAGATGATAAGAGTAAACCACCATATGATGAAGTAGAAGTGCGAAAAAACGCCTGGGTCACCATGGGACAAGATGACCCACCTCATAAAGAATGCCGATATGATAGCAAAGAATCTCCTCCCGCCCTTCCAACTTATGAAGTCCCTGAACAAGAACATTCTAAAAAATTGCCATCTAAAATAATACATTCCACAACATGTTCGTATGAAAATTATGATAAATTGCAACACTTTGGCTCAACGAAATCATCGAAAATAAATTCAGGATATCGAATGATCTCTACTCAAGGCCGAATTAAAGAACCTCAACTTGCGCCCAATACGTCGCCTACATCGCCATATGATGATGATTATGATTTTGTTGAAAATGTGATGCAAACAGCAAGACTTGCTGACGACTCTCATCGAGGTTATGGTATGATCCGTAAAAAATCTGAAAATTCTCTACCAAGCCCTCCAGGTAACATGAATAATAATAATAATAATAATAATAATAATAATAATAATGTTTCTACTAGCCAAGGGAGTGGACCTCCACATAAAATGTTCAATGATTTAGAGTATGCTATTGTTTCAAAACCAAGAAAAGTCTAGTCCTGATATAAGCAGATTATAATCAAAACACACAGTACTTTTTAAAACTGTGATAATCTAAAACATACTTAAAAATTTACATATATATGTATTTTAATTAATATATAAGTTTATATATATATATATATATATATATACTTTTCTAAAGCTCTTCATTCTTTTAATGGGCTTAAATTCTTAAAATGAAAATGATATTTCACAATTGAATAAGATAATTTTTTTATTTAGAGAACAAACATGGATGGAAGGCAGCTCTAATAAAAATATCAAAAAACCATTTTTTCTTTATTATCCCATTGTCAATCGAACCTTCCAGTCTTCTTCAGAACAATTTTATTATTACCAAAAGTTAGGAGATTTATTTTTATTTGTCCTCTTTCATTAATCGGAAGTCAGCGATTAATCGTCTAAAAAAAAAAATCATTTTTGAAACAAATTTATGAAAGTTGGGGCTAAATTCTAAATTTAATAATTTATTTTAATAATTATCCTCATATATGATGAGATTCCTTACAATAATGACTTATAAATTCTTCAATCATTTAATGGCCTTAAATATTACATACTGGTTGCGTCTCAAAATAAATTAGACAATCGCTATCTTTTGTTTCTTAATCGAAAATAAGAGCTATATAAAATCTAAAATTATATAATTAATAAGTAAAATTATGAAATTTGATGATTTTGGTTTCCATATACGAGAGCAACCCCAAATATAAGGTCTCCAAAGCGCTGGGCCGCAGGAAAACTTTTCCCGCGGCTGTTAGCCACTCTGTCATGTTTGTTGCTTCCCCCACTCTTAAGCAAGCCATCGTTTAGCCTGCCATATTATTCACTTTTGGCTTGGCAGCCGTTCGTAATGGAGCACCTGCTCTCCGCTACCCTCAGGAAGTTGACGCAGTTATTCGGTTTTTGAACACAAAAGGCGTTAAACCAATCGAAATTCATCGTCAATTGACGGCAGTGTATGGATGTCAAAAACGTCCGCAAGTGGTGTAGGGAGTTTACAGCTGGTCGCATGGAAATTCACGACGAAGAAAGAAGCGGGAGACCGTCAATTCCCGACGAGATAGTCGCGAAGGTTGAATAAATCATGCTTACAGATCGGAGGAATATTCAAGCTTGAAAATAATGTATCAATTATTAAAAATAAACTTTTTTCTATTTCTAAAAAACCAGGTGACCTTTTGGGATTGCCCTCGTATATATATTTATTTACATTAAACTATCTATTTAGACTAAATAAAAAAATTTGAGACATAGTACATATTCAATATGTATATATAATATATCAAGAGGCTCATTAAAAGAGAAGACTTTTATGACTAAATATATATATATATATATATATATATATATATAAAATTTGAAAGATAGTAAGTAACAATGATTTTTAACATTACCGACCAGCCGAAAGCTATGTAGGTAAAGTTTATGTAATTTTCTTATTCAATTTGGACGTTTATTTGTTCGAAAACGTCGTTAAATAAAAAATTCTAAGTCCTGTAAAATAATCTCAGGTTTGATAAATTATATATATAGCTATATAAAGAATCTTAAAAAAAAAATGATTTTCTCATTGAAGCTCATATTCTTTTAATTTATCATTAACAATTGGATTGGATCTTCATTCTCTATGCATAATGATACCTTTCAGCTTGTTAGTCTCATTTCTTTAGACATATGTATATAGATATAAAAATATTGTTTTATTAATATTATTGAAATTAAAAAGAAAAAGGTTACATCTCTCCTCAAAGAGTGAGGAAAGAAAGTTTTCTTTTATGAATTACTAAATTAGTCAATAATTGCCTGGTCTATATTAAAAATTTTTGTAATAACAAAAAACATAATTTTCGCCACTTGTCTCTTGCTTAGCCTCTTCTTTTTCTCTTTAAAACCAAATTGAAAGTAATAAAGCATTTTCATAACCTTTTCGTTTGAGTCACTAAATAAAAATTCTCTCCCTGATAAAGAAATCTGTACATGCATTAAATGTTCATGTCTTTATATAATCGAAATATATACGTTAAAATTCGCAGACTACTCATACTTTGTCAGCTATTAATCTGATGTAGTCTTTTAATTTTCAAGCCATATAAAACATATTACCTTGTTTATATTAAAAACAAAACCTTTTAAATACAAAAAGATATTTTGTATATATTAAAAAGCTTCAATGAGAAACGTTTTTTAAAATCAAAAAATAAATTTATTTTGTTTGTTTTATTTATATAATCATCCAAACTTTATCCAATGAATGTATGTATTTTCATAACCGAATTGGTCACGGTAATGAAGAAATTAAGTGCAATTTCAAAATAAGGCCTAAGATAAAAAAGATAAGATTTTTATATGTATATATAACTATATATATAACAAGATCTCGCACAAATAATTTTTAATATTTTTCATTAAATATGAATATTACATTATTATTTCTTAAACTCTACTTTACTAAAATCTAAAAGAGAGTAATTTTTTTTATTTGAAATTAATATTTTGATTTATTACATTTTAAACCAGGGGTGTCAAACTGATAAATTTATAGACCCTTAACGACTTAAAAAAAGTTAAAATTTTCGTCGAATTTCCTTCTTTTGATTCTAATTACTACTTGCAGATTTAATAGTAAAATTTTTTTACGTCTCCATTTATGTAACAAACAATAAAAGCAACTGCCTGTTGACCACAAACTTAACTTTGGTCACACAGAAAAAAAAAATTATGGTTTTTTTTGTGTGGGGCAAGTGCCTTACTTGGGAAGATTGGAACAGAGAGGTGGGTCAGAACCAGAAACAACTAAAATAGACCATAGAAATTTTTGTGAAAGAAAACAATAAGTTGAGAGAATTTTTAAGTGCATTTCTTTATACCCAGACGTCAGTACCTGTTACCTTGAAATATCCTACTCTAACAAATGTTCCGGAAGCATTTATGAGTTTGATACCCCTCTTCTAAATTATTCAAATATGTTATACTTAGTCATTTCAATAAGTTACTTATTATATTTTTTAAAAGTAAATTTTTTGACCGTATAAAACATTATTTTCCAGCCTAAATGCATTTATGTTGAAAAAACTGACTGAAAGTAATCTGCATATTTTTTAAAGATATTTTTTATTATAATCTTTGCTATTGATCTTTCCTTTTCGTTGGTATAATTTATTATCATAAGATTACCTATAATCGGAAAAAATTGAGAAATTTGTTTTTCGGTGAGATGAGAAATTTTTTTCCTGTTTTTATTTTTATTAAGTTCCTAAGAGGTTTCAGTATTGAATTAACCGTTTTATTAAATTTTGCATTAACTTAAGGTAAAATTATACTCGAATAATCTTTATTGTATTGTATTTCAATATTATCTATTTTCAGGATAAAAAAATATTAATACATTTCAGGTTTTTTATGCGTACTTTTAATTATATTTTTATTTTCAGATCATCTTCAAAAAAAGTTTTTTCTGAATATAATCTTTAAATAAAATTTATTATTTAAATCCAGAGTATCACACAATAGATATTGGATGTTCGTGTCCAATTTGAACAAGTGGCCCATTGTTTCATATGTATAGTTAATTAGGCCACAACACCATTAATTAAACAATCGGCGTAATTAAAAAAATCATTTTTCTATTTCTGCGTCCCTTTTTTTTTCATAAAATATTGCTGCGTTAATATTTATAATAGTCACCTTCGTGAAATTTTCTCAGATACCCCCAAATTTTGGGTTTTCTCTGAAAAAATTGTTTTTTATTCAACTATTATTAATTTGACCACATAGGGGGAAATTTCCTGAAATGGATATTTTTAAAATCAATTTGCTGAATCATTTTTGACTTTGAATTGCTTGCTTCAATATAAAAATATTTTGAAATTTAAAACTTAGATTAGATTAACGACTGTAAGAGGCAAAAAACATAGGGATATTTCGAAAAGACTCTTTAAAAGTTACTCTCTATAATTACTGTTTTATTTTCAAATTGGACATGAAATTTTACAAGTGCATTCCAATATTATTTTAAATATTTACATTTTTGAAAAAACTTAATTCATTCCATTCCATTTTCTTCTATCTACCTTTTTATATAGTTCTTTATATTTTAAAAATATTTAAAGTCATGTGCCTTAAAATAATAAAGTAATAAAATTACCAAAAAAAATTATCTTATTATTATAAAAATATTTTATTCTCAAATAACAAATTTGAATATAATATATTAACTAAAAATGTCAAAACATGTAACATTTATATGAAAAATAAAATTTTTACAATTAAATGATGAATCTAATTTATTTTCTCAATGCCAACTGATCAGGAACTAACCAAGGGGCTGCTATGTATTCTGAAGCAAGCTGATTGTCTGCATCGATCACAAGATGTTGATAAAGGCGACTGGCCTTCTCAAAAGGCTCCATTAGAATGGTCTTCTGGTTTTGGTAAACAGAGAATAGGAATCCGACATTCGATTTTTCTTGAAACATGATCCATGGAAGGCCGAGATATTCTTGACAGACTCGTTCCATGGTTAACATACCTCTGGGTACTTGGCCACTAGATTGAGCTTTGATCATTATATCAGCAATCATAACATCAAATAAATTCTCCAAATGAAAGTTAGGTTGGAGACATGAATTCAAAACGCGGCCGTTATGTACTATTTTAACAATCGAACGATTTTCACAAATGCTCCTAAATTGATTCAAATTGATAAATTGAGATTCAAAATGATAAATTTGTTTGCCGGTGTCGATATTTAATTTTGTTAAAGTTTGATTATTGACTTCATATGAAATGGCAATCATTTTAATACCTTCCAAATCATCAATTGGTTTATTAATTTCCGTTCGAACAAGTTTCTCTTGAATAGATCGAAAATCTGCATATGAAATCTTCACTAATTTTGTTTTTTTAATTAAATCACAACCTGAAATCGCAATAGAGAATTCAGAAGCAGGCAGCATTTCTGATTTAATACTTCCTTTACAGGCATCAAAAACAAACAAACGTTTGATATCATTCATTTTTATTGTTATTGAATAACCAAACCTTTCCTCCTCTTCGTCTTCTTTATTCATATATGTGAAATTGATGATGATAATTTTATCGCCTTCAATAGAAATACATTCTCCTTCAATAAGATGTTCATAAGTTTGAACAATTACTTTTTGATTCATATTTGAAAAAAGAAAATTAATTAGAGGGAAAGGGACTAGAGCCAATTTTTTACAAATTTTGTTTTTTGTTATTTCTCAATAGATAAAATTCAAATAGTTTAGTTCTGAGTTCTGACTATAGATAGCAGCTCGCTAAAGAAATTATTTCATATATGAATTACGAGTCGATGAATAAAATAAATTACAAATCATTTATCCTCAGCAAAAAAGTTTATTATTATATATATACTATCTACATAGAAATTTTTAATTCTTTTACTGCATTAAGTTTAGTCAAACAAACGGAGAAAAATTTCCACTCCATGAGACCCTTTTTCTCAT
The DNA here is from genome assembly GCA_010014785.2 of Anisolabis maritima. Classification (NCBI taxonomy): domain Eukaryota; kingdom Metazoa; phylum Arthropoda; class Insecta; order Dermaptera; family Anisolabididae; genus Anisolabis; species Anisolabis maritima. Next base: position 2,734 of record JAAAKE020144915.1, on the reverse strand, counting down.
CCCAAAGCCATTTTTTTCCCCCATTTTATACAAATTTAATTGCTAAAATTTAATTTTTTAGAACATATATTATAATTATTTATTCTTCCAATTTTTATATTCTATAATGAATTATTATAAAAAATAAATAAATAAATTTAAATAAAAGGCGCCATTTGGAGGGGAAACCACCCTTCAAGGCTCTTCTAAAACTATATAAATATGAAACATATAAAAAAAACTAATTAAGTAAATAATTTTTATCTAATGTATATATGGTTTATTTATTCCTTCAAATTATATGATGTAATGTCAAAATTGATTCAAATAAATCTGTATTTTAATTTCTATAATATCCACCAGAGCGAGTAACGAACGATTTTATTTTCTTGTGTAAATAAATGCACACATTCAGTCTTGAGACGACGTTTCTTTTACTTATATATATATATTTTAAGACAAATTATATACCACTTGTTTTTGTATATTTTTTTGTGATTTTATTTTCTTTGATGAATACTCTATGTTATTGTAATTAATTTTTATTAGAATTTTTTGTTTTATTACAATTATGCCGTTTCAATGGACTTTGACGTATTTCTTTTGCATTTATTTAATTATATTAATAGATGAGTGTTTTAGTAAAGAAGTGTTGATTGATTCAGTGAACATTGTCAAAGGAACATCATCTTCTTTAGTGATCTGGTCAGGTCGTCGATTTCCAAATGATTTCATATGGCGACCTATCCCAATAACAGCTCCAAAAGGCAGTATATGTGAAATGAATTTTTTTACAAATGACTTGGATATCCGAGTCCTCTTCCAGAATGATACCCATCGGATTGAGAGTGTCCATGTGCTACCTGAACAGGATCATTATGTCTGCATTCTTCTTGGAAATAATATCTGGATCCATCAGGGTGAACAACTTGTCATGCGGCACAAGAACAAGACCCTGCCTGTGTTAAGGTTAGAAGAATATTTCTTTTATTTTTTTTTTTATATGTTTTAAAATGAAATTCTTATTATTAAATTTGGAAAATTAATTTTTTAGAGAATTTATCTTTTCTCTTGTCATCTCTTTAAAACTCTATTGTTAAAAAACTTCAACAATAATTAACCCTTCATACTCCATAGGAATTTGAGATTTTAGCCCAAGTTAAAAAAAGGAAATTTCCGATTGATAAGCAAAAAATTCTATTCCTGTAGGTTTTCCCAAACTGGGCCAAATTTGTCTCTTTTCCTTTCCCATAAAACTATATGGTTTGTAGGTCTATTTTTTTATTCATGACTTTTTCGAAATCGAGGTTTCACCGGATGTCCATGAATTGTGAATTTAAAAAAAGTGATTTAGACAATAACGTCTGTGCGCCTGTGTGAGTCTAGTCAAATAAAAGCGAAAAACAAGACATTCCTTAATCATCCATCTTCAACTAATGTTATAGATTCCAGAGAGGCTTTAATTGCCTACCTATGTCCATTCTGCTCACCCCTTTACCGATTACAATCATAAAAATATCATTTTATAAAAAAACTTTTAATCAATTAATCAACAACATTTTTGGTAGTAAATATTTGAGGAGACATCTTGACTTTTCAAACTTCAAACCAAATTGCCATAAGCTGGTGTTGCTCTTTTAGTTAGTTTAGGCCTATGGTTTTCTCAAATTTTCAAACTATACTTCCTTTTTTTTTCAATAAATTTTTGACACTTTGGCAAATTAATTACCCATTATATCTCTGAGACACCTCCCTCCTCCTCAAACATAATAATTTATTATTACGCCCCTGATTAGCAGGTATTTTTGATATATTTGATAATATTACTATTTTAAATAAATTAATTTTGTTCAACAAATATTTTTAGTTTTATTCTATTTTCTCTTGAAGAATTGAGGGGAAAACAAAGGAGAATTCCGAAGTTTTTTTTTATAAATATTATTTTAGAATTTAGGTGAACTTATAAATTACCTACATTGATAGCCAATTAATTTAAATAAATTTTTGTCAGGTCGGGAAGCAAACCTGACCTTTGGTAGGTGAAGTAAGACCTCTAGTTCCCAAGGGACAGAGCTGTCACCCACCCTTAAAAATAAAATAAATAAAAAATAAAAATTTGAACCATTTTCCATATCCACACAAAGATCTTTATATGCCCAAAGAATAAAAAAATTAAGCCTCTGTCTAGCGGTGGATTGACGACTTATAATTCTCCCAGGTGACTGCCATCGACAGAGATGAAAAGCCGTTCGTTCGTTTTTATTCGTGTCATTTCAAACAAGAAGCAATTAAAAAAATATTAAAATTTCTTCAATAAGTTGAATTTTCTTTAGGAGAAATCTGCAAATATAAAAATCTCTAATCAACAACCGCTGTTACTTATCTCATCTGGTAGGATAATTCGTATTTCATTTTTTTTTTATTATTAAAAATTCTGCCTTTGTCTGTTTCACTATTGTATTTGTTGGATCTCTTATATGAATTCTAAATTTTTTTAACTTTAAAAAATATATTATTATTAAGTATGGCTGTAATATGTGAGTGACGGGATAATTTATTATAAATTTGATCAAAACCTGGATTAGTATCTCCGATTTAGATTTAGATCCTATTTTGGAACTTGAAGATTATTATTTTAATCTGAATTTATGAACTTTATTGAGGATTTTGCTTATCCCTACCTATAATTCAGCAATATTTTTTTTATTTATAATTTATTTAAAAAATTTAATTACCAAAAGAAAAAAAATCCTTA